>VDFB02124521.1:82119-145510 GCA_007258455.2 Sequoia sempervirens | reverse complement strand
TTTTCATGGAGGGAACTTTAACCAAGGGGAGAGCTCCCTAATCCAAAAACACTTGTTCCCACTGAGAAAGATCTAGTTGAGCAAACCTTTCATACCCCTACACCAAGTGAGTATGGAGATTTCTTAGAAAATGAGGAAGACATAAACAAGGATATGCAAGCCTTGGAGGAGGAAGAAAATTGGCTAGTTGAGCAAGAAGAAAAGAAGAGACTAAAGGAATTAAAGGAAAAGGAGGATAGGATTAGAGCTAAGCAACATGAGAGGGATGCTAGGAGATAGAAACTTGAGAAAATGAGAGAGGATGTTGCTAGGCGTAAAGCTTTTGAAGAGAGTGTCGCTAAAATAGTAGCCCAAATCACCCCTAAAATTCCTAAGGCAACAGTTCAGATGGGAACCTCTATTGCTAGCACTTATACAACAACTATTACCACTACTAAAACCATTGATCCTCCCAAGAAAACATCATTTGTAGATCATGGGAAGAAACCCATGGATCAAACCTAGAAGAATACCTTTAATACATTCACCACCAATACTAATACAAATACCCACACTTCATCTACCAAAACCCCTATTAATAACCCTAAAGTTGAT
This sequence comes from Sequoia sempervirens, assembly GCA_007258455.2. NCBI lineage: Eukaryota > Viridiplantae > Streptophyta > Pinopsida > Cupressales > Cupressaceae > Sequoia > Sequoia sempervirens. Next base: position 144,916 of record VDFB02124521.1, on the reverse strand, counting down.
CCCATTTTATCTACAACACCCCCAAATCTTGAACTATTGAAGTTGCAGTTGGTAAAGGAAAAGTTGCAAGAGTACTTGAAGAAGGCTAAAATTGAAGTTGCCAATGCAGAAATGGCCAAAAAAATTTCCTCCCTTAAAATGTCTATACCAACTCCGGAGTCTTCAAGCTCTGCAAAAAATGATAGTGGATCTCACAAGAATAAGTCGGAAGGACATACTTGTAGTGGAGTTGGTGGTGGCAATAAGGGTGGTGGAGGTGGAGGAGGTAGCAAGAATGGTAATTCTTATTCTAAGGATGATGAAGAAGATAAGAAAAAAGGTGGTGGTAATAATGGAAGTGGAAAAGGTACGAATGCAGATCAATCTGACAATAAAAAGGATGATGAACAAAGGGATACTCACAGGGATGGACATCCTAGGAGGCCACCTCAAACTGATAGGTATAAGCAACTGTGTTTTCACAATATTCCTAGCTATCCAAACCCTGTCCCAGATAATGCAAGGAAGCATCTCCTTAAATTTATTGGTAATAATGCTTTCAGTAGTGAAGATCACTTGAAATCCTTCCAAAGATTTGTGAAAGATTTTGAATTATGGGATAATAATGTTGCCATGAAATACTTTATGCAATCCCTGACCGAGGATGCGAGGGATTGGTACAGGGGGTTACTTGATGCAAGTATTGATTTAAAGGAGTATTTCTACAGAGTTTTCAGAGAGCAATATGGGGATCAGACTGATCCTAGGTTTAGGTTGAGTGATTTTAATAACATCACTAAAGGAAATAATGACATGGTCACTAAATTCAATACAATATTTCAAAAAGCTATGATTAGAGTCCCTGCTTATCTACGACCTAATGATGATGCATGTTTGGTGACTTATTGTAACGCTTATGACTATAAGATGTGTTATCTACTTAGAGATAAGAATCCACAAAATCTGAGAGAGGCCTACAAGATGGCAACCAATATTGAAAACAACATGAGAGCCTCTAGTAAAATATGAAGGGAAAACCCCAAGGCTTCAAAAAACCTTAGAGCTCAAAATGACAAGGCTGGTAAAACTGTAGCTCCCGATGAGAAGCTAGATTAGGTTTTTAGCTTACTGCAAAAGGCAACCAAGAATGACAAGCCAAAATTCTAGAGAAATGAAAGGCCCCCGAGATTGTAGGACTACCCCTATCATACAAACTAGCATAATCGGAAGCCAGTTAATAATAATCAGAAGAATGTCTAGGGTACACCTGATCCTTTACAGAAGCATTCCACAAATGTTATTGAAGACTTGCCTTAGTGTGGAGTGTGTCAAATGCCTCATTCCTCACAGCAGTGTGTTGTGGAAATGTCAGTAGAAGAATCTCAAGATAATCAAGTAGGATCCGACTCTTTTTAGGATCAGGATGAAATGACAAATGTACTCATGACTAAATCAAACCTTGGTTGTGAAGAATACTCCTCAAATTATGAGCCTAACAGGAGTGATGTGGATTTTCAGAGGCAAGAGATGAATTATTATCATCAACAAGTATTCTTAGATGAAGAAGGAGAGAATGACTACATGGTCTATACTCTTGAGTCAGACAATGTTTCTTTGAGGAGATCCTCAAATGAGGAAATTGAAAGGTATACAATTGCATTGGCTACTAAGGAAAGGAATGAATATCATCTAAGGAATAGAATTGTAAGTGGTAATCAAGGTAGCCCAAGTAGCATGTTTATCAAGGAAAGCAATACAAAAAACAAAGGAACAAAGTCAGGGAACAAGAAAGAAGAGACAAAACCCAAGGAGGGTAAAGAGATGAGAATTTCGGCCAAAAAGGTTACTAAGGTGAAAAGTGATGGTGAAGTTGTTCCTCAAGCTGAGAAGGCCAAAAATGTGAAACCCAATGCTGAAAATGTTCAAGGACAAGGTGAGAAGGTAATTCCTATAGAATTTGTACTCCTTGAGTTACCGAATTATTCTCCAGTAGATATGTTTAAGGTATTATCTCAAGTCAAAGTCACAGTCCCATTCCTAGAAATGATGAGGATAGATGTGCATAAGAATAAGATTGTCACTCTTATCAATAGTATTGTTGGTAGTGGGAAGGATAAGGTGATAGCTAATCAACCTAAAGCAAGCACAAGCCAAGAAAATAATGTTTAGGCCAAAGTAGTGATCAATGAAAATCCCAAGATATATCTAGGAACCACTATTACTTCCAATCCAAGCCATGTGAATCCATTCTTTCTAAGCTTGATCATTGATGGTAAGTTGCTTAGAAATTGCATGATAGACTCAAGGGCCTCAAACAATATAATACCAATAAAGATCATGGAAGAAATGGGCTTAAAGGTTGATAGCACATATGGGAAGTGCTACACCATGGACTCAAGGGAAGTGCTTATTATCGGGGTAATTAATAAAGTTCCATATAAATTGGTAGCTTTTCCTGAAAAGGTGTTATATATTAGTGTTATAGTGGTGGATATCCCATGAACTTATGGAATGTTGTTGTCTAAATAGTGGAGTGCTTCCATGGGTGGAAGTATTCAATGTAACTTGTCATTTGCAACTTTTTCCATTGACCAAAAAGATGTCAAGATTACTAGAGAATTAAGAGCTCCTCACATGATCAAACACATTGAGGAACCTGAAGAACCAATGAGGAGGATTAATTTTGTGGATACCAATTTAGACACTTTTTGGATTGAGGAAGAGATGCCAGAAGAAGCAATCAAGCCTACACCGATTGACAAGGAGGTATTGGAAACACCACAAGAAGACAACCTCTGGAATATGTACTTTTCCAAAGCATGTTCAAAGGAAGGCTTGGGTACAGGATTTATTCTTATCTCCCCACAAGGTAAAACCTTCAAGTACTTCTTATTACAATTTGCTTGTACAAATAATGTTGTTGAGTACGAGGTGTTGGTATGTGGCGACTGATCATGCTATACTGTATAGCCCATGGTATACTGTACACAATTGCCGAGGTCTGGGGCCGGGTTGGGCCCCAAGCAAGGTTTAGAGGCGGTAGCCCCCAAGAAATTTTTTCCTCCTACTTTTTCACGTCATCATCAAAAAAGGAAAAAATCAACGAAAAAGAAAAATCTGACTTTGTAGAACCCAAAATCTGGAAGCTTCTAAGCTTGTTAAAAAGGGGTTCAGATGGGTGTTATAGTATGATGAAAAATGTGATTATTCGCAAGATTGTAATAGGTTTTCTCATTGGATAATAAAATCATTGGATGGCTACGGTTTGGTGGGTGTAGCCCGGATTGGGTGAACAACGTTAAATTCTCTGTGTTATAATTTATTCTATGTGTGTTTTAGTTTCTCTGACTATTAAATAAATCTGCATTTAATTTTTAGATATCTACCTTTCTAGCCCTAACACGAGGCCCTCTTACTTGGTTTAAAATTAGCTTCCAAACATGGCATTAAGTTGTTAAGAGTGTTGGGGGATTCTGAGTTGGTAGTTTCCCATATTAGATCTAGATTTGTTACTAAAGACAAAAGGATTAGGCAATACAAGAATGAAATTTGGGATACTATTGAGTGTCATGTCCCCAAAAATTGTAACACCCTAAATATGAAATATTGAAATACTAATAAATAAATTAAATAAATAATCAGATACATATTACAAATATAAAAATACATATTAACAATTTATTATTTTTATATTTGTAATTATCTTAAGATAACAATATAAACATAATTACCAAATATAATTCAAATAAATAAGATGAAATTATTATTATCATAATATAATAATACAAGATATATTAACGTATCAATATAAATATAAATAATCATAAATAATATATATCACAAATGGCAGCCATCCTACTCATTATATGCGGCGATTATGTTGGACTTCTAAAAGCAGCAGCAACGTTTCAAGGAGGCAGCGCAGCAATGAAGTGCATAAATATTAATATAAATATACAACTCTTAACAAGTTTAAGAAGGGCAGCGGATATCTTCAAAGGGGAGCCACATGAGGACAAAAATGGGTCCCACGTAAAGTCAAGTTTTGTTTTATATGGGTGGCTATGAAATACGATTAGTATAAGAATTATAATTGCTAACAAGAGGCGTGTACTTTAAATAAGTCACCTTACTTGGTAAAAGACGCCTCCATTCATAGAAGATTTGAAGATATAAAAGATATTTGGAAAACATGGATGGAGGGGGATATAGAATATTCTGGGGAGTATCGCAATAAATCTAAAATATAGATATGTCCAGAAATAAGGAAGAATACAAGTATATATTCCAGACCAAAGGAATCGAATGGAGGGAAGGAGGAATAAGGTAAAGTATCTGGGACTATATTCTGAGCATAGAATCTGTAAAATCAAACAGCAGTAAGGAGGTGAGAATTATAGGATATATAAGTGGTAAGTATTTTTTGAACTTCAATGATTAGTTGTTAAATATATTAAGGATCTAAATAAGGATTTTTTAAGTATTTCATGTAATCAAATAATCAGTTAATAAATACATTAAAGGTTTAGTTAAGAACATTTAGCAAATGCCTTATGAATTAAGGTAATAATTTGTTTAATGCAAATGAAATCAGATATGGATTACGGTAACAGTTGATACATATAAGTAACTATTCTAGGGGTGCAATTGCTCCTACTAAATACAATGTATGTCTATCATAGTTATTATATCATTATATGTTTGTTATTTATATTTATAACTCCTATGATAGGCTTTATTAACTATGGTAAGCAGTTATATATATATATATATATATATTCTGTTATTTAGGTTATTATTCTTATAGTATGTTATATCTTATTATTGTATATATAGATATATATGATTATGCAATAATGATACTTGCAGCAATTATTGAACCTAACGCTTCTAATGCCTCTTTAAGAAACATTTTGAATGCAAGATTTGGGTTTAAGTGATCCCACTGGAAAGGGGTCATTACATTGAGGCCTTTGATGCCCTTGGAATAGAATGGATAGAAACGGGACAAAATGTCAGGGAAGAATTATTAGCTAATATTTTTGTCAGATTAGATGATGTTACCTTTAATGGTGTCTCGCGCATAGAAGTATAAACTAGGCCTGTAGTGCCCGACAACATTTGTAATTGGAAAGTGTTTGACGATGACAATGAAATTTTTTTATTCTTGCACTGCATTGACCAATATGAAGTCCAAGAGATTGAATTTAGTTCATTTGTGGTTGAGGTTGATGGGAAAGAGACGTTATTTAGGAATGAGATAATTCAATTAAAGACAAATAAAATTCCCAAAGGGTTGGTCGCACTAGAGAGGGTTTTTGAGGGCCCTGACAAGTCAAATGTTAAGCAAGCATCTTCCCATTATGAAGATTTAGAGGAGATAAATTTAGGGACAAATAATTCTCCTAAAAGGGTGTATATAGGCAAGAAGATGAAACCACATGTGAGAAGTATGTTAATTTCCTTATTGAGGAAATACAGACATGTGTTTGCATGGTCATATGATGATTTGAAGGCTTATAGGGAGGACCTGTTTCAACATGAGATACCACTAAAGCTTGATGCAAAGCCTTTTAGGTAGAAACAAAGGCCAATCAACCCTACTTTGTATCCAATAATGCAAGAAGAGCTTACTAAGCTAAGAGATGCAGGGATTATAAAGCCTATCAACCACTCATCATGGGTCTTAAATTTAGTTCCAGTGAGAAAGAAAAATGGAGACCTAAGGTTGTGTGTAGGCTTTAGAAATTTGAATGTGGCATCTTTAAAAGATAATTACCCTTTGCCTAATATGGAGGCAATGCTGCAAAAGGTGACTCAATCTGAGTTGCTCTCTATGATGGATTCGTTTTCAGGTTATAACCAAGTCATGGTGAAGGAGTCAGAACAATTTAAAACTACATTTACAATGCCATGGGGGACATATGTATATGTAAGGATTCCATTTGAATTGATTAATGTTGGTGCCACTTTTTAGAGGGCCATGGATGTGGCTTTTGCTGATTTCATATATTTGTTTTTTGCCATTTATCAAGATGATCCTACTGCCCACAACAAGAAAGAGGAGGATCACTGCTCACACCTTGAAAAGATATTTATCATAGCCTTGGAATATGGGATTTCTTTGAATCCCAAGAAATGTCAATTTGGAGTTAAAGGGAAATTGTTGGGTCACATTGTGTTAAAAGATGGGGTTAGGATTGATCCTGAGTGAGTAGCAGCAATTGATAAGATTCCACAGCCCAAGAATGTGAAGGGAATATAGTCCTTCTTTGGAAAAATTAACTTTGTACAAATATTTGTCACTAACTTTGCTGAAGTAAGACCTATTTCTAAAATTCTAAAGAAGGGGGAGAAAGTAGCGTGGACAGAGGAACTAGCAAAAGATTTCTAGGCCATTAAGGATGTTATCAAGGATGCACCTATCCTTAAATCCCCTGACTATTTAAAGCCTTTTCATTTATTCACATTTGCTTCATTCCATACTATAGCAGGGGTTTTACTTCAAAAGAATGATGAGGGTTTTGAGCAACCTATAGCCTTCTTTAGAAAATCATTACAGTCAGTCGAGTTGAAGTATGATGCTACAGAAAAGCAAGCATATGCTCTAGTTAAAGTTATTAAAAAATTCAGACCATATTTGACTAGAGTTATAGTTGTAGCATATGTCCCAATAGTAGCAGTCAAAGACATATTTACTCAACAGAAGACCACAGGTCGGCGATGCAGATGGATCAATAAGATTGAAGAGTTCAACATCGATATCCAGATCACCAAGTTGGTGAGAGGTAAAGGTCTAGCTAAATTGATGGCTGAGACAAATTTGGAGGCTAACCAAATAAACCAAGTTGAGCATGAAAATGTTGAACCCATATTCGACATGCAAACCTGTGGGTGGCACAAAAGAATTGTTGAATACCTACAGACCATGCAGTGCCCTGAAGGTATGCCTCGCAATGAGAAGAGGAATCTAAAGTTGCAAGCAATCAATTATGTTATTATTGATGGTGAACTATGGCAGAGGAGCCCTAAAGGTTTGTTGCTTAGGTGTGTGGATGGGGATCAAGCAGAAGATCTATTGATTGAAATGCATAAAGGAGCTTGCGGAGGCCACTAGATGGCCAAGACTATTGCCCATAAGATATTGAGAGTAGGTTTTTGGTGGCCAACCGTGTTCAAAGATGCACACAAATTTGTAAAGAAATGTGATGCTTGGTAGAGGTTCACTAGAAAATTAAAGTTCTCAGGAAACTTACCACTTAGGCCAATGTCAGCACAAGCTCCCTTTCAATAGTGGGGCATTGATTTTATTAGAGAAATGTATGAGAAGTCTAGTGGAGGACATTCCTAGATTCTAGTTGCAACTGATTACTTTACAATGGGTTGAAGCCATTCCTACTAGGAAAGCCACTAGTAAAGTTGTCACTAAATTTTTGATGAACAATATTTTGAGTAGGTTTGGGGTTCCTGAAAGAATTTTTTCTGACAACACTGTGTGTTTCAGGTTTGAGGAATTTATTGATTTTTATAACCAATAGGAATAAGCATATCTTATTCATCTCCATATCACCCCCAAGGGAATAGGAAAACTGAGTCTAGCAATAAAAGCCTGATGAAGATTATCAAGTGAGTGATTGAGAAGAACAAGAAGGCATGGAACTCAAAATTGCAACTTGCACTATGAGTTGACAAGACTACTGTGAAGAAGGTCATTGGACAATCCCCTTTCAACCTAGTGTATGGTGTTGAGGCTAGAATACCACATAACAATCTGATAAAAATGGAAAAATTTGTCCAAGCATATGATAGTGACATTTGTGATGAGATGCAGCAGAGGATGGATACGTTGATTGAGCTTGATGAAACTAGAAGAGAAGCTCATAAAAGAAATGAGAAGCTGCTACAATTGTAAGTTAAGCACCCGTACAACAAAAGGGCTATTGATAGAAATTTTGAGTTGGGAATCATGGTTTTAATGTGGAAACCAAGGATGGAGGATAAAGGTAAACATGGGAAATTTGATCTGTTGTGGTTAGGTCCTTAATTGCTAACATGCATGGAGAAGTCATATTTCTTGCAGTCCTTAACAAGTTACATTCATGAATTTCCAGTACATGGATAGTTCTTGAAACCCTATTTCTCTTCAAATAAGTTATCCTTCTATGTACATTGTGTAGTCCTGTAAATTTTGTGTATAGGTTTGGTGTGTTTCCTTTCAGTTGCGTCTGCTTGTCTTGTCCAAACAAGCTCCTAGTTTTTTTTGAATCCTTGTATGCTTGGTTTGCTTAACCTGAGATCTGAGATCTTGCTATGCCTGTAGGGGGCATACATCCCCAATCAGAGCCACTTGTGGAACCCTAAAAAATTTCATGGTCCCATTGATTTCATGGTCACATTTTTGGTTGCTTATATCATGTTGCCATTAGGCTTTAGGGTTTAAGAGTTTTATATACCTTGCCACCCTTGGTTATCCTTTGGCTTATGTTCTTGCGTTGACAGATTACATTAGGTTACCAGTTAATTAAGTGGCTTCTTATGGTTTTTATTTTCATTGTTCAACTAGCCCGAACACCTTGGTCACCTGTCATGTCTAGGAAGTCCTCATTAAAAACAACTTATGCTCACGTGTGTTTTAGTACCACTCAAGTTTACTGCTGGCAATCTATCACTCATCGCATGTTCCTTTGAAATATCCCATCTCCATCCCGTGGAGAGAGATGCACTACCTTTCCTTCCATGCTTGGTTCATCGTCCCTCGCATGTTTCATGGCCACCGATAGAAAGTAAATTTTGATGAGTGATGCAGTTAATTTTTTAACCCATCGTTGGCCTTATTACTATAAATGATTGTATCATGTTTTCCAAGAAGGAACCCGCGACTGCCGATGGGTGGATTTTATCCCCATCGCGTAGGCTCAATCTATCGTGAGTTAAGATTGCTCGATGAAAAGTGAAGAAATGATGAGTGACACTCGCATAATATGGAGAGGTACATGTGGCAACTCCTTAACTCATCAAAGTATGTATCAAATCGCTGGTAGGGCCCCGTGGAGATTATGGAATGATGTGAGCCGTTGGATGAAGTTTTCACATGAGCAAATCAATGGCTCGAATTCAAATAGGAACAACCAACTAATGGAGTAATTGTTCACTCGCACAAGCCTTTTGGTGCCATTAATGGTGAATGTACTCAACCAAATTCATGTAAAAGGGTTTGTATTTTCATTTTCCTCTCATTCTGAGATTTGAGGAGCTGAAGAAGAGTTCAGAGCGACCGAAGTTGAGGCCAACGAGAGTTGTAGAGGAGTTTTTCCTAGGTAAGCCATCATCAAATCCCACTATATTTCTTGTTATTTTGCAAGAACTAGTATATTGAATCAAAATGTCTAGGTTGTTTTCAAGGGTGAATTAGGGTTCTTGGCTTCTCTTGATTAACTGTAATTTTCTAATTGGGATAAAAGCAAAAGGATAAGGTTTTATTCAAATTTAGGTTTAAGCTGTTAAGAATAGAATAGCGATTCCAAAACCTAGTTTGAATTCAAACCTACAATCCCTAAGTTGTCAAGATGAGCCAACTTGATGAGTCATCGTCTTCAAAAACCCACACCCAAGAAGAAAAAATAGAAGGCCTCCCATGACCCACCCTAAACATCTGAAGGAACTGAGAAGAAAAAGGGACAACCAAAAGACTATACCCATTTCATGGACAAGTTCTAGCCAACAAATGTCAAGGCAAGTGGCAGGAAGGCTACCGGGGAAGGAATACTAACCACCAATTTAAAGGACCTTGCAGCTGCAATTGGTGACATTGTCGTGCGAGAGCCTAGATGGGAGTTATTTTTGTATGATTTCACAAGAAGAGATGCTCCACATCCCGATCAAAATGTTTAGGGTTTTGATTTGGAGAAATTGGTTGTCCCTAATATTTTTGTGGAGGTAGACTTAATGTTGCACTTCGTAGACAGGTATTATGATGTCAATAGGGTAATCACAGTCAATGATTGTAAGAGAATTCTAGAAATAAAGAACAGTAAAGTCATAGAGGTTTTCAAAATGAAACTTGATGCTGGTGAAAAGATTAGCATGGAAAAGTTGTAGAAGGAATATTCCACACACAAGGTTGGGTTTTGAAGAGGAACTTCCAAAGCATAGACAAGAGAAGGGTTATGTGTTTGCAATCAAAGAAGTTGAACCACTAGATTGTGAAGAATTTGCAAATTATTTTAGATACACATACTTTGTGTTGTGTCAGGTGCTTGGAGTGAAGTGTTGATGGAAGGATAACATCACCCTTGTTAGTTATGATCATGGATATTCAACATAAAAACAAGCACACATGGTTCGACTATGCTAATAGAGTTGCTGAGCAGTTACACTATGACTTGATGAGGTTGAAAGAGAGAAAAACCCCATTGACATTTAGACATTATTCATTACTGATGCATATGATATTATACTAGTGAAGGGAATTTTTTGGTTAGGCCATGAAATTGAGACAGGTGGATGAAAGCGGTAATAGGCTTCCTGTCCAAATGTGGACATACATCTAGGATTTGCATTGCCCAAATTCAAACTATGTTGGATTCTGCAACACCATAAAACATACTATTTTGGTACAAATGGGATTGGCACCAGCGGAGAGATTTTCTAAAACAATTCAAGCATTGTTAAGACCAAGAGAATGTGGTGACGACCCCAATTATGAGTTTAATTGGGGAGATTGGTATTTGTATGACAATTGCACAGTCATCAGGTGTTATGGGACTACTATGGTGCCACTTCTATTACCTAGGTTTATTTATGATGGACTGGATTTCACTTAAATAATGTGGCAAATGGATAATTGTGATGCAAATAATTTTAGATTCTCTAGAAAGGCCTCTATTATTGCATTGACCTTCTCTTTTGATTATTTTTTGTCATGGAAAAGGAAGTATATGAGGTGTTTGGTATAGTGATAAATAATTTGAGAATAAATGTAGCCTCTACTAGAAAGTTTGATCCATAAGGGATCATTAATAAAGAAAATATAAAAAGGGGAATCTCAAAATATAGACCTCATACTTTCTATTTCAAGGAGGATGTGATAAGAAATTTGCCAATATTTGTTGTTGTTCAGGATAGAGAGAAGATTTGGATGAAAATTGTTGAGGTTGAGCATAGGGCTTCTACCATGCATTCCTACTATGAAAGCCCTTACAAGCACCTCATCGACAAATTTAAAGGATGGAGTTGATCCTTAGTGATTTTAATGATGGTACTTTTTCTGGAGAAGGTGCAACAAGTAGAGCAGTTGGCTCAAAGTGTTTTGCAAGAGAATTTACTAAAAATTGGTGGTCAACCAAAGGAGCCCACAACATTAGAGGTGTAGCAATAGCCAATGGACATTGAGGATGCTCCTGTTATGGAGTTTCCTTCTGCAAATGTTGATGAAACACAGGGTGCTGAGGGAAATGTACAACAACCGTCTGCTGAATCAGTGCCTATTGAGCAAGGAGTAGAGCATGAATTTGCACACCTTGATGTTGGAGATGTAATGGAACCATTTGTTCCAAATGATAGGCTAGTACCTTGGGAATGTGATGAAATCCAGGAAAATGATGCAAAGGTTCTATCTTGTGCAAAATTTCTAGAGGATGATTCTTTTGTGACATCCAAAGAATTCAAAGAATTCATTGTTGAGTTGGAAGCTTGGGAAATAAATGATAGGATACAAAAGGCTCAAGAGGGAGCGGATCCTTCAGAATAGGAGGAAGTCAGAAAGAAGACTAAAGAAGAGATTGTTCAAGAAATTGAGCATACGAATCCTATGGAAGCTAGAAGATTGGTCAAAGATAGTGGGATGTTGATGATGCCAGGATGGAACCTATCATCAATAATTTCTCTAGATGCAATCAGGAATGACCCAAATTCTATGGTGTCTGAGGAGACTTTTGATGAGAAAACTTTTGGTTCAAGATTTACCCCTAGTTTACATGCACTAGCTATTTGGTCATTAACACTAGATTCGGTGAGGTGCAAACTCGGCAAAACAATGACTAGCCTTTCAAGAGATTTGATAATATGAAGAGCTTCAAAGATGACAGCTCCATAGGCTGCAAGATTGACAATGCACACGACTATGTTGAGCGTTGACACTACAAAAATTCTCAGGCCAGATATATGAAATTGTTGGAGAAGCGCAACAAGTCAGTTGAAGAGTATAATAAAGTAAAAGCTATTGTGGTCAAGGTAAGTCAGAAGACCTTGCCTACTTCTCCATTTGGTACTTCACAACAAGATAAAGAAACCTTAAAATTTAGGATTAATGCATTGAAGAGTGAGCTTCAAGCAACTAAGTCTTAGAAGAATAAGCTCCAGGAGAACATGAACAAGATTACAAAGGATATGGATGAAAAGATTTTAGGCCACAGATTGACCAATGCGGCTCTTAAAGCAGAAGCCACATGGTTAACTTATAAAGGTATACATGAGGCATTTGAAAGGTTCCAACATGTTCAAGAGGTTTTCTAGAGCACATGGAATAAATGGAGTAGTAGATTAAACAGTTTAAGGGAGATTCAAGCAAACACAAAGGAATACCACAAAGCTCTAGAAAATCTTCCAGACATAATAAGGGGAATTGAAATGATTGGTGAAGTCACAGGTTTCCATGAAAGAATTGGTTGGAAACTGCAAGGTAAAATCAAGGCCTTCAGGGATATGGAGGAACAAGGTGTACGTAAAATCCTTAATGAATATGGAACACTCAAAGAGTATGCACAATTGAGGGGTATCTTCAGGAATCAAACTACTACAGGTCCATAGATAACATACATTGATGATAAGTTAGACTTAACTGTGCTGAATGGTTTATTTCATAATCTCATTAGAATTCAGATAGACATGGACACCTTTGTGAAAGAAGCCAGAGTTGTAATTGATGCAAGATATAATGCATGCAATACAAAGGTGAAAAAATATTGGATATCAGCTGGCCCACAAAAGATGAATACAAGAATTGGTTGGAAAAGTATGTTGAATAACCCATAGGGATGGTGAGATGGATATAGAACATGGTCGAGTATAATACAGATCTGGCCTTTGAAATAACTATTTTAAAAAATAATCTATATCCTCTCAATTTGAAAATGCACGTGGTAATCCAACCAAGTTTCTCTCTTTGCGTTATGCTTTCTTCTACTTTCATGTTTCATGCTTTTGTTGAATGAGGTGATGACATGGGATTCTCAAACAATTAGGATATGAGTTCAATAAGGTTCTACAAATTTTTTGTCTTTTTGTATTTCCACCTATTTCTTCAAGTGTAAATATAACCGCCTGGGGGTTGAAATGAAATGAAATAATTTGAAATACAAATTAAAATGTAATGTGACTAGCCAATAGCCCAATGCTTGTTTGCTCCTTTAATTTTATAAAAGGGAATTCAAGGCTATTGTGCAAGGGTCTTTGAAATTTTTTTATTGATCTCAGGTAGTCTCAACAAATATTTTCATGAAGTGTAATAAGCATACAATGTATATATAATTACTCGTTGAATCTTAGGTTATGAGTCTGTATTCATAGTCAGCTTAAATGTTTTGCAACAATTATAGCATTTGAAAATGAATAATGAAAATTTTCATACAGATTGTCTCCTATGTATTTGTTCATGAATCAACAATGAAATGATCAAGGATTATTTTATTGGTCTCCAATTTATGTGGTTGGATGTGTGTGTGCATTTCTTCTTCAATTCAAGTAGTGGATTAAAATGCTTTAATGCAGTCACTAGTTTGTGATTTAATTTTTAGGATCTTTAAGTATGTTTTGTTTGGAAAATCTAAGTTATGAATTTGTAATGAAAATTCACAATAGTCTATAAATGTTGAATGCCATTGTTATTGCATTACAGTATGTTGTGAATTTGACCCTATCACCCTTGGATAATGCATTGTTCTATGTATTAAGCAAATTCAAATATATCTAACCAACTAGATTATGTCAAAGAACAATTAATCTAATTAAAATCATACTCATAATGATGATGGCTGTGGTGGTAGTTCTCATTCAAATTGTACATTCTCTGCTCCAAGTTATAAAGGTGTAAGGGATTTTCCAATTCTTTCAAAATTATCACTTGTCGAGTCATAGATATGAGAATTTTTCTGCTTAATATGCAATGTATATAGAAATTTTGTGAAGGAGTGTTGTAAGTACATTGTGGGATCACCCTCCCGAGTCTTGCAGAATCCAAAGTGCAGGAGGAAAGCAAAATTGCTTTCTCTCATTCGTTGGCCAACCCCTTTTAGGTTGCTAATCATTGGAATTGTAAAATCCATAGGCTTACTTCAAGATATGGTTGGTATTGAAAAGAGCCAACAACCCCCTCTCAATATTCTGGTTGTTCAACAAAATATTCCCAAAATATTATACATAGGTGACATCTATGATGAAATCAGAGATATAGTAACCTTGCCAAGTTGGGTTATTGGTTTGCTAAATGTTTTTGTATTTAAACCATGGACGTATCCAAATGTAGAAGCCATTCTAGTTAGGGATAAGTTTATTCATTGGTAAAAATTTATCAATGACTCCATGCATGCACGTATAAAAAATTAGAAAGACTCACAAGTCTTATATCACTTCTTATATGGTTCTATCACTAGTAGTAAGGCCTAATTTTTTTGGGTTACAAAGAGTTGACACATTGAGAAATAGGCCTAGACAAAACTTGGTTTATAAGTATTGTCCATAATTGGAGCACAAGGAGTCCATCAAACATTATAGGAGGGTGAATGGTGCTTTCACTATGTGGATAGTGCAAACCACAAAAGGCCATAAGACCAAAAGGATATCTATTAATTTTGAGAGTGTCATAGACAAGAGGAGAAGTTGGTACACCAAATTCCCAAATTTCACTTACATTAAGATGGAGGTATTTACCATAAAACCCTTCAAGTTTTCAAGATATCCCAAAGATAAAGTTATACTACTATAAATGTTCAAGAAACTAATTGATTCAAATGAGATTATGGAAGCCAAGTACAAAGTTGGAGTGTAGTTTTCAATACACGTTGGATGGTATGTCTACAACAATTTGAGCAATGCCAAAGCTTCAAAATTTAAACCGCAATTACTCAACCTACAACATTATGATCATTTAAAATCTAAATATGATCCTATGGGAAGATTGGAGAAATGGGTCTCAAGGGATAAAAAAACTTGAACCTCATATTGAGGACTATTGGGTTGATTGTGTAGATGATCATGAGGTGAAAAAAAGATCCCACCAAAGGCTAACACTAAATTAGATGAGAACATGGGTACCCACACAATATCAATGAAAATAAAAGAAGATGGTGAAAAGGTGCTACATACCAATGATGAATTGAATAAAAAATTTAATGAACCTATATTAGACCCTAATTGGTCAATGACTATAGTGTTTTCAATTGGTGAACTGATAAAGTACATATTGGATGCTAGTCAACTATGGTTAATCAATATTCCCAAGATTTAAAAGACAAAGGGGTTTCCATCATGTATAGTAAATAAAATTAGAAGAAAAGAAAAAGGTAAATCTAGTGAGGATGATGGTTTTGATGTCTCCCTCATAAATTTGAGGAATATTAAGGAGGCTAAAGCAATCAAATTAGGAGAAGGATTAGTTGAAGGAGCTCAATTAGATTGATGCAAGGATGACTTTTGTTGCAACTTCTAAAGATCCCTATCAACCAATCATTGTCATACCTATCAATATTATTGGGATATATGTTGCATCATCTTCCAAATCAGTCTCTCTTCCTCAAGTTGAGATATTTATGTCATCTATGTCACAAGAATTACAAGGATCATTACCTCCTTTACCAGTGGTGGATCTTAAAAGAATAACCTAAATTGAAGACCCTGAAGTCTTCTCCAATTTATTAGGATTTTATGTTTCCACCATCCATGTCTACTACTATAAGGATTACAGAAGAAATAGAAAAAGTTGAACAAGAACAAGGGAAAGTAACTAGTCACCTTGTACAAGAAAAGGATGGAGATATTCACATTTTAAAAGAAGAATATATAAGGTCAAGGCACAATTTGTATCAAATACAAGAAGAATTATCTTGTGAGAAACAAGAAAGACCTTCTCTTCAACCCAATATTATTGAGAAAATAAAGGTAGAGGTTGATACTAAAGTTTACATTGAACAAGCATTGAGACAACCAAGTGACAATGTTTTAACTAAAACAAATCAAACTACCATCAAGAGGGATGCCAATGGATCAACAATTATATATGTTGCTACCATAGTGGTCCAAAAGGATAAAGGTGAGATGACACCATTTGACTATCATATGTCCACTATAATCCTTGGGAATTCCACAAGATAACAAGAAATTATGGAGTTGAAAGATCGTGTAGATGCAACAACAAGGTTGGAGAAAGATAAGAAAAGAAAGCAAGAATTGAAAGTTCAATTAGCACAACTTAAAAGCTACATCAAGTGATTGGTTTGTTCGGACCAACCATAGAATGAATACCTTCTTATCCTGTTAATGTATCACAAGATGAAATACCACCTTTGGAAAAAATGAAGCTTGAAGCTAATATGACAAAAGACTAGATAAAGGATTTAACATCTCAAGGAGAAGAAACACTCATAATTTCTATAGATAAATACAAAGAAATATCATACTTTGAAATTAAAGCAACTAAGTTGAAGAAGAATTGTGATGGTCGATTGGAGACAAATGATATAGAGTTGTCAAAATTGCAAGTAATGAAGAGTTTAGCTAATGGTTTTCTATTGAAAGAAGGTATATTAAAAAATGAAACCATTGCTAAGATAAGAACATGGATTGAACGATTAAATTTACAAAAGCATATGGCAGAAGAGTGCCAAGGTAAGATGTAAGCCCTTTAGCAAAAGGAAAAAGATTGAAGGTATGATGGTTTAGACATCATTGATAGGCTAACTAACCAAAATAATGATACTAATAAGTTGGATGATGATGATCACTTATTGAAGAAGTTCAAATAAGTTTTTTCCAATGCCTTAGATGATCCTATAATTAACTTGAATGGGGATATATTAAATAGAGTTATGGAAAATATAATTTTGATTAAATAATATCATAGAGAGACCAAGAAGAGGGACAAAAAATAGGAATTTTTTTATATTTTTCTGGTACATGTAAATATAAATAGAATAAATTAATAAAGTACTAATAGCTTTCAATTAATACAAAATAAAATAAGCTACTTTAGAGGGCCAGTGAATAATTGAAGATGATAGTGAAGCATTCCTCTAAAGGTGGTGTCTCTACAAATTCTGGCTTCTTTGTAGTTTTGTAGAGTTTCATGTTTCAATTGATTTTTTGGAAATTTTATTCGTAACTTCTTGTAACAACGGATTTTGGCACCCTAATGCTTTCTTGCACTTCTAGGGTTTTTCACCTAAAAGGAGAAAGAAGGGCCAAAATGGGCAATTGTCACACTAAAAAATAATGCAATAGTAGATGAAATGTGAATGAAATATGCCAATGTAATGATCTAAATGTAATACACTGAAAAAGTAAATGAGTTACAAATACAAAACCCAAGAAATGTAACTCGTTTGAAAACACATCGTGATATGCAAAAATGACCTAGAAATAATTGTGAAACAAAACAGAAACTTGTAAAAATAGAAGTGTGCATCTGAAAGTTGGAAAGTGGTTGGATGGAGGTATGGAATGCTACAAAGGACACTGAAAGAACCCATTGGGACTAACTCGCCATTTTGGGCGAATTAGTCATGTTTCTGACAAATTCTGTTAGAACAGGTTTTAGGGTACTGGGTCCCCAAATCTAAAGAAAACTTACTTTCTATACTGACAGTGGGACTAATTTTCCACCAATGGAAAATTAGTCCACCTCTAAATTTCAAAAAACTCAAAGTTGGAATCTATAACTTTTTGACTGCCCTTTTTGCTCCTTAGATACTCGAATCTGAAATTTTGATTTGTGACACTTTGGATGACTTCTTGTGAATGATTTAACCTAGTTGTCAAGGAGATGATCTCAATAATTTTTCAACCTATTATTTGATGTTTTCCAAGCCTTCAAGGTACCTAAATCTACAATCACACAAAGAGGAAGAGAAAAATATTGAATGTTAGGGCATGGGGGTTTGCCTTGGTCAAACCCATTTTAGGTAATTAAACCACAACGATGAAACAAAGTAATGAAACATGAAAAAATGGAATAAAAACCTTGCCTTGATGATTGATCTTGATTTGTTGCAACAATAGATGAGTATTCAGCCTTTGAATGTCTAAAAATGATCTTGAATGCTCTCTTGATGCCATAGCTTGCTTTAGAAGAATGATAAAATGAGTGATAGATGAATAATGAATGAGTTAGTTGAATCCCCTGAAATGAGAGGGAAAATAATGTATTTATACACAGTTATGCCCTAATTCTTGAAAATACCTCATCATAGCTTGACCTTAGGTCTTAATGAATAAAAACCCAAAAGTAATTTGAAATTGTAGACACAAAAAATATACTGATTGACCCTATACACCTGATCCTCATTTTACTAACACCAGTTCATCCTGAATCATCTCCTTTACTAATCAATTTAATTGAATAATCTTTATTCGATTAAATTCATCATATTTCATCCCTTAATTAAATAAATCAATTTTATTTGATTAAATCATCTTTTCCCTTTTAATTAAATAATTTATTTTATTTAATTAATCTCTAATGCCATCTCATTTAAATTAAATAAATTAATCTTTATTTGATTTAATCTAACATCATCCCTTTTAATTAAATAAATCAAACCTTATTTAATTAAGTCTATTATTCATTTTCTTCTCATTTTGATTTAAATTAATCCAAAAGTCTAATTCAAAATTGTCAAATCAACTAATCTCCCTTTGAATTAATCAAATCTCGATTAATGCTAATCCTAATCCATTGAATCCTCTAGATTTTGCAACTTTCACAACAAATCAATTTATTTGATTTATTATTTCTTCTATTTTCATTCAAAATGGCATCAAGGATGGAATGTTCCTCCAAATTCAAAAAATCCCTCCAAAAGGATTTATACATCCAACAAGGCATTAAAGGCCTCTTACATGTTCTTTTCCTTGAGCCAAGTGGCATTTAACTCTTCTTACATCCCCCCTAAACATGCCACTTCTTCAAATTCAAATTTCAAATGCATGCACAGTGATCAAAATGTGCTCAATCTCCTTCCATTATCATCTTGACAAGTGGCACAATGCCATTGGTCCATCTTTAATCCCAAATTCACCCTATTCTTCAATCCTCCATCATTATTTCTTATAAATAGAGGCCTCCTCTATTGTATCACTCCTCCACAATCTTCTACACAATCCATGTTATGCAATAATTTCACCAAGGAAGCATAAAATCTTCATCAAGTCATCATTCAAGCTTATAAGGGATTGGGAAAGGGCTATTTTCCACATCAAAATGACACCAATTCCCCCATGGTGTTGGGATTTTATTTGCATTAGATAGGATTTGAAAGTTTTTTATTTGTGTTCATCATTTTATTTCTTGTTTTGTGCATTTCAAATGAATTCTATGGGGAATGTTGATTTAGCTAGCATAATGGACTAATTGTGTGATTTTTCTTTTTGTTTGTGCAGGTCTAACATCACCATTCACATAAATTATCTTGAATTTTGTGCCAAGAGAGACTAATTCACCCCTAATGGCGAATTAGTCCCACTCAAGGCTTTTGAGTGGTTGTCGAGAATTATGATAATTAAAATAATGTTTGTCAGGTTCTTCTTTAAGAAGACACTTAAATACGGCCTATAAGTGCATAAAGCGGCCATTAGAGCATAAGGAAGGTGTAAATATTGATGACAAGCCTAGAAAAGTGTGAAGGTTTGTTATAACATTTTGAAATAGGACCTTGTAAGTAATAAAAATATGATATTTAGATGAATTATAATGAAAGCTCCTAGAAAAGTGTGAAGATGTGTTACAACACCTTACAACACTCTTGCAAGACACGATAATATTATTATTGAACTACAAGCATCAAGACCTAATGTGAATGTATTTAACCACATTTCAACATTAAATCTGAGCAAAATAAGCCACGCATCATAGGAAAAAGAGCAAAATGACTGTGAAAATGTCAAAAGATCCATTTTTCTACGGTACATTTAGCCCCCACTTTAGTGAGAGGATGAACTTACTCCAAACTCACACTATAGGCATTCAAGCCAAGTCCAATTGTACCCATGCAGATGAAAAAGGACAACAAAGATCAAAGGAGGTGGTCAAGCCCCCAGGATTGAAGATCCAAAGTCAAACTGATATAAGCACAAACGGACATGTGCAAGGTGAATAATATGCAGCAAAACAAGATACATGAACATGCAATGGCAATAACTTGAAGGAAGAGAAGTATAAAGGTGGATCAAGCCTCGACCATTTTTCCAACACATTGTGGATCAAATCTAAGATATTTTTTCAAATATGCATACTCATTATGAGGTGACAAAATTCTTGGTTGTCCACCGGGTGAGAAGGCCTAAAATGTGAGAGACATACACTCACGGCTAGTATGCACTCACAAAATATGTAGGTGGCTATGGGGAAAGTCGTGCCTTGGAATGGGCTTCCCACTCAAACATACCAAAGTTATACCTCCTGATAACTTTAATAAGGTGCCACAAAAATGGACATTGTAAATGCGAAATGGTGTAAGGTTTGTTTAAAGGGATTTTGATTAGTTCGTGCAATTTCTCATCTTGGGGAACATCATGCTTAATGTCTCCAAGAGAGGATAAGTGCAAATGGTCTCACTTTGTTTCCAAGAGAGGGAAAGTGCAAAGTCTCATCTTGGGGAACATTGTGCCAAATGTGTCCAACAGAGGGAATCGCAAGAAAAAGAAAATTGCACAATGAAATGTGAGTGTTGATGTATGCCCCCACTTTAAAGCGGTTGAAAACACCATTACTGTAAGCAATTGCTTTAAAGTAGAAGACATGAGAGCTTATTCAGAAATCCCTATGCCAAGTCATATGTTGCCGATAAGCTAAGTCATGAATAAGGTAATATGTCACATGCAAGCCAACTTAAGGCATGTCATCCACATCCCAAGCTTGCTCTTTTTTGTTCATGAAAGGTTAACAACTAGTGAAAGGAGGCAACAACAAGTGACATACAAGGACAAGGCTACTTATCCCCTTGCCCCCACTTAGTGCAAGACAAGGGTGAATGAGTCATAAGATGCATGGTAGAGTGAAAATCAGTAGCAATTAGAGGAATTAGGTGCCCCCACATAAGGGATATTACCAAATTCTTTAAAATATTGGATTTTACTACTCAAAGCCTTGTATTCACTAGTGGAATGGCCGTGAACTTCATGATATGTGAAAAATGAAGTCTTGTAATATAATTTCTTTCAAGTTTATGGGGGAAGGGATATCAAGTGATCTTGGAGGAGTCTTGACAAGATACCCTCTTGATCAAGGGGAAAAGTAGTTTTTGTTGTTGGTGGCAAAGAGATGTCTTGCTTAGTACATAATGTCATACCTACGCAAGGTTCTTTAGATTGCAAGATTTTGTTCTCACTCTTACAGGAGGGAAAATCTATCGAATACAAATCTTTAGTGCTATGCAAGATGACATTGATGTTAAGCGAAGAGTTCTTTGTGTGTTTTGGTTCAGGAGAAAGATTAAGACCAGTAATGTCGATCATCTCAAGATGTACTAATGTTAAGGTTGGTTTAGGAGGATGTTTTATGATAGTATTGATATTAAGGGATGGCTTGTTTATCTCGATCAAAGGAAAATAACCAAGACCATGATTCGTTTGTTGTGTGTTAGGCTCTATAGGGTTGCAGATACCTTTTTCTTGAGCACCACATCCTTTTCCACTATATCCAAGTTGTTTCATGAGTTCATAACCTTTTCCATAAAGCTTCTTCATTGCTTTTGAAGTCTGTGGTTGTTCATGATTAAGTTCATCAAAGGTTGTTGTGTAACCTGATGTCTGTTGTTCTAAAGTGGTTGAGGTGGATGCTTGTGAAGGGTTGTCCGAGTTTTGTGTTGACAAAACTGTAGTTTATTTTCCCTTGCTAGAGTCTTTGTGTATGATTTGGTATTCTCTAAAGGAGGTCGGTGTGAAGTCTAAGGAAACCCAATTATCACCTAAGAGCTTCGTGATTGGTTCAAGATGTTGGACGGGGTATACTTGTGTGGTTGGTGTTAATGTGTTCAAGGGATTCTCTTTATTTTTCTCAATGCTTAAACAACTGTTTGGATGAGGGTCAACTTCAATTGTGTACACTTTGTTGTTGTAGATGTGTTTCATTTTGTGATGAAGAGTAGAAGGCACACAATTCATTGCATGAATCCACGTTCTGACTAAGAGAAGGTTATATACAAGATCATTAGGCATAACATGGATTGGTGTTTCCAACGTGGCCACTCCAATTGTAATAGGTAAAGTGATCACACCAAGCGGTTGTTTGCTTATATTGTCAAATCCCCTAATGGATAAAGGATCTGGTCAAATATTTGATTTATCAACACCAAGTCTATCAGGAAGGTTTACTCCACATACATTAAGAGCGAAACCAATATCCAAAAGAGTTCTCTCAATCCCTTTTTGCTTATATTGAGCAGTGATCATAAAAGCTTCATTTTGTTTTTGTACATCCAAAGGAGGGAGCTCACTTTGGTGGAAAACAATGTTAGCATTGATGGCTTGAATCATGGCTGCTATATCATTTGGTTGCGTATTAGAAGGGACAATAACTTGTTGCAAGGATGCTTGAATCATGTTGTGATAGTGAGGGGAGGCTTGAATAAGGTCCCATAATGAGATTTTAGCAGGAGTATTCTTTAGTTGTTCAACAAGATTGTACTCCTTTCCACTAGGAAGACCTGGTAAGATAGGTTTAGATAGGATAGGATTAGGCAAAGGTAAGGGTGTTGGGGTTGGTTGCGACGGTTGTAGATTATTTCGAGTGTTATATGTATGAGCAACGTTATTATGACTTAGATGTTGCGATACATTATTCTTAGGTGGATAGAGGATTAATTCGGGTTTGTTTTGAGTTTGAGGTTGGTGTGAAGGGGGATAAAGAATGAGTTGAGGTTGAATAATGTTAACATCCCTTAGAGAGTGAGAGTCTATATCATTATTTTAATTATTTTCTTACATCATGATATCCTTCCTAGGAGGAGAACTACAAACCGAATTTTCTTGACATTCTAAGGTTGGTTCTTCTAAAAGGACTTCATCGCAAATAGGAGAATGATCAATGGTTGAATTTTATTGCCCAAGAAGGGTTTTGTTAGGTGAAGGATGACAACTAAGATTATCATGACCATCATGGAATAGGTTTTCTAACACCAAAGTATCATCTTCACAACAATGAGAAGTACTAGGAGAAGAAGAAATTATAGTGTCATGATTATCTATGGTTGTGTTATGTTGGTAATGAATGTCTTGTCCATAAATAGAGGTAAGAGGAGAGAAACAACTTGGATTCTCAAAATTATCATTGATTGGTTCTTCTAATTGATTGGTTCTTCTAACACCAAAATATTTTCTTCATCAATAGGAGAGATATTAGGGGAAGAACAAATATGATCACTGGGAATGTCCAAGGTTGTATTCTCTTCCACTAAAACAATCTTGGAGGGATAAGATAGGGTACATTTCCTAATATGTCTAGTTATGTAAGATACTAGCATTGTGTGAACAAGAATGAAAAACAATTGTAACCATTTCATGCTTTTTTTCAACAATATAAACAATGTATGTACAAAAATGCAAAACATTCTTATCCAATTTATGCAAGATTTGAAGAATGTACACAATGTATATGCAAGAATGAAAACCACTTTTACCAAACTAATGTAAATTTTTATGAATAGAAACATGACATATGCAAAAGTGAAAAGTACTTTTATCAATGTTATGCAAAATTTCATAAATGTGAGCATTTTCATATCTAATGATGTTTGTAATTGAAGTGATTTGAAGAATGAGTAGTGTAAAATGATGTTTTTGGCCTAAATGCATAAAAAAATGTTCCAGAAAATTTCCAGACTTATAGTATATGATACTAGGAGGTTTAGGAAGCACAAAAATGAGGTTTCTAATGTTGTGACAGACAGTGAAAAATTTGGACAGGGACTAATTCGCCCAAAATGGCGAATGAGTCCTAGTAAGGGTTTTTGTTCAATTTTTTTAGAAATTTGCAATTGATTTTGATGATTTCTATGTTGGATGGTTTGAAGACAAATGAAAATACAGTTTTCAGGTGCTTCTTAATGATTTAAAAGACAAAAATGCAAACAATATGCACTTTGACTAAAACAAAAAGTTGAAACCCTATAATGCAATGCAAAGTTAATGTAAGAAAATCTAGGAAATGAAAGACCCTAAATCAGAAAAGAAAGTGTTCTTCATGTTGGATTCACCAAAATGTAACAATGGATTTTGGCGCCCTAATGCCTTCTTGCACTTCTAGGGTTTTTCACCTAAAAGGAGAAAGAAGGGCCAAAATGGGCAATTGTCACACTCAAAACTAATGCAAGAGTAGATGAAATGTGAATGAAATATTCTAATGTAATGATCTAAATGTAATACACTAAAAAATTAAATGAGTTACGAATGCAAAACCTAAGAAATGTAACTTGTTTGAAAACACTTTGTGATATGCAAAAATGACCTAGAAATGATTGTGAAACAAAACATAAACTTGTAAAACTGGAAGTGTGCACCTTAAAGTTGGAAAGTGGTTGGATGGAGGTCTGGAATGCTACATAGCACACTAAAAATCCCACTGGGAATAATTCGCCATTCTAGGTGAATTGGTCTTATTTTTTACAAAGTCTGTTGGAACAGGTTTCAGGGTACTAGGTGCCCAGATTTGAAGAAAACTTACTTTCTATACTAATAGTGGCACTAATTCACCACCAATGGTGAATTAGTCCACCTCTGAATTTCAAAAAACTCAAAGTTGGAATCTGTAGCTTTCTGTCTGCTCTTTCTACTCCTCAGATACCCGAATCTGAAATTCTGATTTATGACACTTTGGATGACTTCTTGTGAATGATTTGACCTAGTTGACAAGGAGATGATATCAATAAGTTTGCAACCTATTCTTTGATGTTTTCCAAGCCTTCAAGGTACCTAAATCTACAATCACACAAAGAGGAAGAGAAAAATGTTAAATGTTAGGGCATGGGGGTTTGCCTTGGTCAAACCCCTTTTAGGTAATTAAACCACAATGATGAAACAAAGTAATGAAACATGCAACAATGGAATAAAAACCTTGCCTTGATGATTGTTCTTGATTTGCTGCAGCAATAGATGAGTATTCAACCTTTGAATGTCTAAAAATGATCTTGAATGCTCTCTTGATGCCCTAACTTGCTTTAGAAGAATGATAAAATGAATGATAGATGAATAATGAATGAGTTAGTTGAATCCTATGAAATGAGAGGGAAAATCATGTATTTATACACAATTATGCCCTAATTCCCGAAAATACCTCATCATAGGCTGACCTTAGGTCTTAATGAATAAAAACCCAAAAGTAATTTGAAATTATCTTGAATTTTGTGCCAAGAGGGACTAATTCGCCCCTAATGGAGAATTAGTCTCACTCAAGGCTTTTGAGTGGTTGTTGAGAATTGTGATAATTTAAATAATGTTTGTCAGGTTCTTCTTTGAGAATACACTTAAATACGGCTTATAAGTGCATAAAGGGGCCATTAAAGCATAAGGAAGGTGTAAATATTGATGACAAGCCTAGAAAAGTGTGAAGGTTTGTTACAACACCTTACAACACTTTGAAATAGGACTTGGTAAGTAATAAAAAGATGATATTTAAATGAATTATAATGAAAAGGTCCTAGAAAAGTGTGAAGATGTGTTACAACACTCTTGCAAGACACCATAATATTCTTATTGAATCACAAGCATCAACACCTAATGTGAATGTATTTAACCACATTTCAACATTAAATCTAAGCAAAATAAGCCAAGCATCATAGGAAAAAGACCCAAATGACCGTGAAAATGTCTAAAGATCCATTTTTCTACTGTACACTTCTCCTTGCTATGCTACTAGAATATTTTGAGAAGCATCTAAAGAATTTGATTTTGAGTAACATGTTGTCAAGTGTCAATTATTCAAAAGTATAAATTTGAGAAACAATAGGCTATATTTCAAATGTAAAGAAGTTAATTCCTAGAGGATATTCCATTATGCCAGCTGGAAGATATTGATGATACTAGAAATGCTATCATTTTGAAATTTAGTCAATCATTTTTCATGATGTAATATAGACCATTGATCTTTTAACTAACTTTGGTGTCTTATGTCTAGAAAAGGGCTATTATTATTCCTTTTTGAGGGATTAGAAATTGATGATAACTATGGAGCAATTAGTTTAAGAATTGTCAACTCTTGCTCACTTCATGGTTTTCTCAATGAGATTACTAATATATTCTTGTAAATATTTTTAAAATTGCAGCCTACTACAAGTCATTCCTAATTATAAATCATTAGTAGTTGTAACACAACATTTTTTTGAAATATTAAATTGTTGCACCGACAATTGGGTGAATTTGATCCATTTCTTGAGTTGATAAGTTCCCTTTGAAGATTTACATTATCTCTATGTAGTTATGAATTATTTTGACAATGGATAGATTGATTTAGGTCTCATTTTATAATTCTTGAAGTATATGTATCTAAAACCACTGAAAATTTATTCTTTCTAACCATTTCTTCCCTTCCCCTTTAGCTTTTCTATGTTCTTTAAATATTTATAGATAGTTTCAAAATATTTGATCAAATTTATTTGTAATTATTATAAAAATGTTAAAATAATTTGTAATCTTTACAAATAGAAGTGAAATCATGTAAACCTAATAGATTATATTGTGGATCCATCTCATCCTTAGATTCATAAAGTAAGAATATTTGCATGTCTTTATAAAAATAACCTATAATGAACTACGAGTCAAACCAGTGCATCGAGACTTGATAGTTGAAGCCTTGGGATAATAAATTCTATCTCAAAAATTAAATATATTTCAAGAGAGACAAGATTTTGTTTGTAGATTTTATTTGAGTTGCACATGTATACAATCCACATCAACACTAACATGTCACCCAATCATATCATGGTATTTTTCTGTCTTTTGACAAATAAGCCATGATATACAATAATATTTCATCTTTACTTCCCATCACACATCATATATATGAATATGGGACTAAAATTCAAATACATGATGCAAAGATTCTTAGTGATATAATAATAAATATTCCCTTGTATTCCACTATATAAAATATTATCTAGCATGGAAACCACGTCAACATTTACCTCAGAAAAGATAAATTCATCATGCATCATAGGAGTGGAAGTAGGGTTCATAATAAAAAATGCAATGTGAAGAAGTCACATAATGTAATAAAATATTTTCATTTATCCTAAGCCAAGAGGATTTCAATAATTACTCTATAGGGTACACACATTTAAGAATTGATGAGCCAATCATAATTTGTCAACTCAACACACCATCACATGAATTGGCATGCATAATCATCTAACTAAGGACACATGTCAAGATATCACCAAGTCTCTATTTTAATGAAATACCTCATGTGAAAATTATGATGTAAAGGGGTTCAATAATGTAATATAAATTTTCCACATATTGACCACTACACATAATGCTTGTCAATTAGAAACCAAGGTAGCAAAATCCATCGTGCATTCTGAGTGGAAATGGAGTCTACACTCAAAACCATGATGTGAAGGGAGTGTGTAATAAACTAGAGACCACTACCTATATTCCAACATATTAAACCTACCAAAATTTTATAGATTCATCATGCATCAAATATATGAGAGTGGGGTGAAAAATCCAAGCCATAATGTGAATGAACTACATAATATAACAGGGTATCACCAACTATAAAAAATTGAAAAGACCTTTTATACTCACTCCTTGATGTATAAATGTAAGAATTAATAGACCAATTAGAGTATTTAAACTCAGCATGGAAATAATACCTCATCACATAAATTGGTAGGTAGAATACTTGAATCCAAGATAAATGATATAATATTATTAGCTCGCTATTTTTATAAAAGGCTTCAAACTAAAACTATGATACGAAGGATCTTTGGATGTAATAAGAAGATGACACATGGAAATCCAATGAGGAATCAAAGTCAAAACATGACTATTACTAGGTTAATAAATTAAGCATGAGAAATATCAAGATACTAATAGCAAGGGGTCAGTAAGATGATAATACTGTTGAATGTATATGTTGTCATTGATGTCTGTAGTGTAGAAAAGTATACTCCTTTCTATGTGATAGTACGATTTCACACTTAATTTGGACCTATTTTAGTGACCTTACATTTATGCATATTTACCCTTCATAAATAGGCCCCTAATGCCCTTTATTATGCATCCCAAGGCCTATTTTTATTATTTTTTGACATGGCAACATACATTGAATAAATGCATTTAATTAATTAATGACCCTGAAACACATTGATCCTAGATTTTTAGGCCAGGACCCATTCGCCCTTGGGTGAATGGGTCCCCTTTAAGATCCAAAATAAAAATTTAAACATGTTTTTGGCAATATTTTAAAGTCTCAAATTCAAGTTTTAAATGTCAGCTATCAAGATCAAATATTCAAGAAATTAGAGAAGAAGCCTATAAATCTAGTCTTTTCACCATTTTCAAACTAGAGAGAGACTGGAAAGAGATCAAGTTTGAGAGATCAAGGAGAAAAGAAGAACTTTTGGAGAATATTCAAGCAAGCAAAGTTGAAGTCTTGAAGCAATATTTTGTGTGTATTTACAGTTCTTCAAGCTCATTTTGTCAAAGATTTAATCAAGCATTGATTATTATTAAAGGTTGATGCCTGTGGTGGATCATGAAGGATTCTAGGTCTGGGAAATGCATTTGACCATTTCCCCTAACCTAATGACTTGTTTCCTAAGTGATCCCATCTTCTATCTTCCTTCTACTAGCTACCTAAAGCAAGGTATTATCATATTTTAGATCTATTAGGGTGTTTTGACTTCTCCCTAATTGGGTCTTTATCATTTGTCATTGTCATATAGGAATCATGCTCTAATGCACTTGATTAAGGTTTCTTTGCATATTAGCTCTTAACAACCTTAGATGCACTTAAGGTCAGGGCTTGCACACACTGTCATTTATCAAATTTACATAATTTCTTCAAGGTTCAATCACCAAACTTGGGGTTTGACCGAGGAAAACCCCTATCCACATAAAACAACATTTTCTTTTGTAGATTTTCTACAGGTCCAGATCCGAAATCTCAAATCTACAGGTATAGGAATAAAGTGTAGATAGAGGACTCTAGAATCATCTTTTGAAGTTTTACAAAAAGGCTATAAGGACCCATTCACCCTAAGGTGAATATGTCCTACTTCATACTGCAAAACCCAGTTTTCAAACCAGGTGCAAACTATTTTTGTTTATGCTATCCTTAATTTTTGTATTTCATGTTTTTCATCACATAATTGAGTTCATTAGTTATTTTATTTTTATCTCCCCAAAGTTCATTTTAGTCATTTTTGTCATTGTATGTTATAAGGAAACAATAGGTCCTCCTAATAGGATTGACTCACCTCAAGGTTGAAAGTTAATCCTACCCTTGGGAGATCTCTTTTCCTAATGAAATTAGGGAAAAATGAGGATTTCCTAAATCATCATTCCATTTTGGTTAAACACACTCTCATCCATTTCTCTTCGTTTTAATATCAAGTGAGTAATATTAAAGGAATATTATCCTTCATGTTAAAGAAGCTCACTAATATCAAAGGTGTGATGTCAGCAAATCAGTGAGAATTAAATGTAATCATACTATCATATCAGAGAATTTTGAGAACATTGAAAAATATTGTTATAGTATGCTTGAAATATAATTCTTGTATCTATTATGTTGGCAAAAGTAACCTAGAAGTTTGATCTGAAATGTTTGAGGTTAGTTACCCAGGTAAATATTTTTTTTTTGGTAACATGTTTTGATCTGTATTTCTTCATGTATGTGAGTTATGTTCTACAATTTGAAAGGAGAGTATGTCTACACTTTTTTTTATCTTATTCTAGAGTTTTCAAAATTCATGTTCAACAAGCAGAAAGTTTGGAGTGACAGAAGGGTCACTGTGTTGGTTAATCAACTAGGTTGATGTTCTAGATCTACATGTCAATGGTTGTGTGTACCCTTTAGAGATAACACGGGAAGGTGAAATAGGTCTATGTTAAGGTCCTTGAAGGAAACACATGTCATCATGTTCTTTTGGTGGCAACAAATTTGACTTAAGATTGACTAGCTATAGGTTTCATGCAAATTTGAATTTAGGTCCACCTTAGTTGACTTGGCTATTTATGGACGGTGTTAAGGAACTCCTGGCCGACATGAATTAATGTTAATATAATGGGATGTTTATATAACGACTAGTAATCATAGTTTTAGGTAAGAATGTATATGCATAAGAGTATAATTATGCAAGCAAGTGTAAATTTGGGTGATGTAATGGGAGTTGTATATCAATCATTGTGCACCATTATCAAAAGATCATAAGTTTTGTAGGAGAATATTTGAAGTAGGATTAGATGAAGTGTAAGCTATGTGATCAACATTGAAGATCCACAAGCCTTATCTTTGTAATTTGGTAGGACTGGTGTCTTGCCTATTAAGTTGGTGCTCAAATATTTGTATAGGGTATTGGTGTCTCCAGTAGGTTGGTGCCTACAAATACAATAAGGGTTTAGACAGTGGATCCAAGCACCCATTCTCACCATGGTTTTTCCCATTCCAGGTTTCCACATATATCTGGTGTTCATTGTGTGAATGTGTGCATATGTGTTATTTGATTGATATTAGATATTTTGATTCATGTTTGGTGATTCATATTGAATTAAAGAGTTTTAAATATATTTGATATACTAATTCAACCCCCCTCTCAGTATATTGTGTGCCCTTCAATTGGTATCAGAGCTCAGTTCCTTTGAATAAGCTTAATAGTTTGAGGTATATTTGGGATGGCACACTCAGTGGCTCAAGAAGGTTTGTCTTCAAATAAGGCACCTCTCTTTTTTTGGATCCAATTATACTTTTTAGAAATTAAGGATAGAAGCATACCTGATGGCCCTAGGGTTTGAGGTTTGACAATTAGTTGTGGATGGATATGAGATCTCTAAAAGTCATCCAAGAGATCAAGTTGGAAAGAAGACTTGTGAAAATAATGCTAAAGAAAGGAATGTTGTTTTATGTGATTTTTCTAACTCTGAGTTTGTAAAGTTCATGTACTACAAGATAGAAAAGGATGTATGGAGTAAACTACACAACATCTATGAAGGTGATGACAAGGTCAAACAAGCAAAGCATCAAACTCATCGAGGTCAGTTTGAAAGTTTGAAAATGAAGGAAGAGGAAACATTGCCATATTCTTGCTATGGGTTGATGAAGTTGTCAATTCCATCAGAGGTCTTGGTGAAGAACCGAAGGAAGGTATGATTATGAAAAAGGCACTCAGATCCCTTCCCCAAAATTTTGATGCAAATTTTTTGTTGTTGAAGAAGCTAAAGATTTGAATACTCTAACTATGGATGAGTTACATGGAATTCTGATTGCTTATGAAATAAGAATTGAGAATCACAAATTTATAAGGAAAGAGGTTGCATTCAAGGCATCCAAGAAGCAGGATGATCTAGATTCAAAAGATGGATCAAATCTAGAGGAAGCAAACTTTGTCAGAAAGTTATAGAGAGGTTCCAAAAATTATAAAGGTAAGTTTCTTTTCAAATGTTTTAATTATGGTGAAGTAGTTCATTTCATGGCCAAGTTTCCATATAAGGAATCTAACAATGATGAGAATAAGTCATTTCAAAAAGGGAAAAAGTTTCAGAAAAATTAGAAAAGTTTCTTTATCAATGAGGAAGGCTACTCGTATAATATTTATGACCAAGGCTCTTCTAGGAATGATGGTGAAAAGGATTTTTTTATGGCTATGGAAACCTTTGAAGATGTTATAGAAATAAAGTCTAGAATTGATGATGCAGAAGTAGATGTTGTGGAAGAATTGCTTTGCACTAGAAAGGAAATCAAAACGCTGAAGAAAAGAACTACAGAAGAAGTGAAAGCCAAAGA
This sequence comes from Sequoia sempervirens, assembly GCA_007258455.2. Classification (NCBI taxonomy): domain Eukaryota; kingdom Viridiplantae; phylum Streptophyta; class Pinopsida; order Cupressales; family Cupressaceae; genus Sequoia; species Sequoia sempervirens. The sequence continues at coordinate 112,731 of VDFB02124521.1, read as the reverse complement.
CAAATTATGTCAAAATCCTAAGAAATTAGAGAAGATGATTGTGTGCAAGTGAATTTAACCTACCTAAAGTGTAAAAACTAACTAATTCAAAAGATCAAAAGCACAAAACAAACATTCAAGATTGGCCTAAGATGAACTCAAACAAAATGCAAGAAATATGGAACTTTTTACCTTGTTGAGTTGATTGCTTTTTGTTGTCCCTTTTGTTGTTTGAATGTGTGCTCCTTTGATGGAAAAACAACATAAAACCTAGCTCTAAATGATCATGAAGTGATCGGGAATGCAATGGTGATTGTGGGGGTATTGCAGTGGATACAAAGGGTACTGCAACAATGGTGGATTTTTTTGGATGAGTGCTTGATTGCTTGGTTGAGTGCTAAGTATGTTTGCAATAGAGGATGATCTAAATGAGGGAAAATTCCTCCATTTTTAGGGGAAGTGTCTCTAAACAATCGAGGGATAGGATTGAGCCACAGTGACAAGATCAAGGGCTAGGGTGAGTTGAGAACTCACAAGCCCTCACATCTTGACATGTGGTGGGTGAGGTGTCAAGGGGAGATGAGGTGGAGGTACTTTATAGTACCTAGAGATTTGGACAAGATCTCCTCATAAAGGAGGTCCTTGTCCAAATGTGGGTGATGGGATATGGGAGGAATTAAAAATTCCTCAAATATCCACATGGGGATGAGAGAAAGAATTAAAAATTCTTTCAAGTGCCTAGGGGGATTAAATCTGAATTGAAAATTCACATGGGAGAGGGGTTGCCTTCTCCAAAAGGAGAAAACAATAAATGAAGTTGAATTTGGGCATATGCCATAAATGGCACGAGGATTAGGTTGACCTAATCAAGTGATTAAGGTTGTGCAAACATGAGATTAAGCTAGGATAATGAAGAATTAGGGACAACTGGGGGATTATAAAGGATGTGGCCCTAATTATGATTAGGAATGTGCACATCCTAATCACATATTAATTAAATTAATCTGAATTAGAGAAAGATTATGGAGGATGGGACAAGGAGAGAAATAATGAATTTAAAAATTGATTTAAATTCATAAAGGGAGAATGACTAAATTAAATAAATTAGAGTATTTATTTAATTTAAAGAAGAAAGGGGGTAAGGGATAAAGTATTCAATTAATTAATTAAATAGCTTAGGGATATTATAAAAAGGGGAATATTAATTAAATAATAAATTATTTAATTAATGCAAATGAAGGATGCAAGACAGAGGAATAAGAAGGGATGAATTTGACCATATGGAGGTGGTCAAATTTAGATGTCTATAATGATCATTGATCTAAATTCAAGTGGAAGATTCAAAGAGGATTGAAGGATTTTTGACTGAAATATTGCTATCAAGAGATAAGAATTGTGAAAAACTTGAAGCAGGGATTGTATCTTTAAGGAAAGATCTTGAAAAAATAAATCACTAGCTGAAGTTAAAATTTGGGAAGAGAATTGAGATCTTGGATCAGATAATAGAAATTCAAAGATCACTAAATTTCAATACCAGTCTTGGCTTTACTAAGACATGGAAGAATAAGATGACCAAGCAACTTGTGAAGTCTATTATTGAAAATTTGGAAGAGAATGGCTCTGGAAGTTCAAAGTTTGAGAAAGTTGCAACAATCAATGAAAGCAAGATGTTGAATGACGGTTTCATCCAAGTGCACAGATAGAATAGAAGATCCAAAAGACAAGTGTCAAGAGGACAAGGACACAATACCAGGTTCTATCATTCTTTTTTGGTTATCATTTTAATTGCAATCATTTTGGTCATATGGGTGTGAGTTGTAGAAAGGCTCTAACAAGAAGAAATGATTTTGTTAGTAGAAATGTATTTGTACCTTTGTATAATTTCAATATTATTTGTCATAAATGTAATAATTTTGGACATATTACTAGAAATAGTAGAAGCAATTTTGTGATTCATCCTTTCCCAGATATAAAAGGAAACAAGTTAGAATATCAGAATAATGAAGAAGATAAAGTTTGGAAGAAGAAACCAAAGGATCAAAGATTAAAGAAATACATGGTGGCGTAGACTACATTACATGCCCAAAAGGAGAAGAACCTATGGATCATTGGCAGTGGATGCTCAAGTCACATGACTAGGGACAAGAGAAAGTTCATGCAATTCAAAAAGTTTTATGGAGGATCTATAACCCTTGGTAACCATTTTGTCGCTAAGCTTACTAATAAGGGTATTTTGAGTCTTGATGGTGGGAAGACAAAAAATCATTATGTTTTGTATGTAGAAGGTTTGAAGCACAACATTTTGAGTGTAATTCAAATGTGTGATAAAGGCTACAAGCTTTCATTTAGTGTTAAAGGTTGTGAAATCAAAAAGACCAATACCAAAGAGTTAGTTGTGAAGGAAGTAGGATTGAAAGTGATGTATATCATCTCAATGAGGTAAATAGAAAAAAATGTTTTGCAATACAAAAAGAAGAGATTTGGATCTAACATAGAAGATTGGGACACATTAATTTTGATGATCTTGTGAGGATCAATTCAAAGGGAATGATAAGAGACATGACAAAGATCAAGAAACCTCAATCTACTAGTTGCAAACCATGTCATGAAGGAAAAAAAACAAGGACCAAATTGATGTAGATCAGGGGAGGAGGTTGTCTAATCAATCATAATTCAATCCACCATGACCAATTTTTCCACTCTGAAAACCCTAACCCAGTGTTTGTTCACAAATTCATCAATCTTGCTTGTAGCACATCAACCAGTGAAATTTGAACATATCTTTTAGAGAAGACCTCAAACCCATAAAAGGAATACCTTTTAAAATACCCTTTATGCTCTTCTTGAACATATCAAATTTTTGCATAGACTTGTTTCGGAATATCACCTTCTAAAATGGGCTGCTACGCTGCCCTTAAGCCCAATTAGCCCTATTTTACAAAGAAAATTCACTCCAAGGATTGGAATAGATCACATTGGGTCTAAAACAATAGGTTTTACCAATTGAAACATCCGCAAACTCATCTAACAACAAAGCCCTACTCCTAACCACTATTTCCAAGCCTAATACATTGAGATATTAGGCTAGGGCTTGCACAAACAAGGCCCTAACTCCATCCCTTGCATCTACAATCACCACCAAAATGAAAAACATCCTAAATAAATCCATTCCATTGATTTGCAAAAGTTTTCACTGGTGGAATGGTTTAATATGCCATTTTTTCTACCAAACCCTCTTAACCTAGGGTTTTTAGACCACTTTTAGAGTTTTGGCTCAAACTTTCTCAATTCTTGATGAAAACCTCTAAAAAAAAACCAAAATATGGCTAACACATCCCTCTATCAGTTCCAATGAAGATTAGTACATTTTCCACTTGTACAGGATTGTACAAAAGCCTGTAGTAGTAGATTTCAATGAAAAAACATAGAAAAATGAAGTTTCCTTATTCCTTGTGCACCAAAAAATGTCTCCAGAGCATTGCCTCGAAGTCTGTGAGGCATATTTAAACACCAACAACCAAAAACAAATGGTTCATAACCACTTTTTGAACCCATGACTGTTTAACTTCCACATATGACAAAATTGCAAAGTTGCTTGTGCAACATTTGCAAAAACTTAACAACTTGTACTCAAACATACCCCATGAGACTCAATACATAGAAACTGGTCTAAATAGACTTTATTACACCAAACAAGACTCAAAACACCCAAAAATCCAACATTTGACCATATTTACAAATTTTGACTAGCCCTTGCACCATACACTTGGGGAGAAAAGAATCTCAGGCTCCACCTGAAATCAGCTCTTGAACTATTGTGTCATGCCTTTTAATGTCCTCCTCTATCATCCATGTTGCATATTCATTAGGGAGACCTTGAAATTTCACTAGATATTCATTGTACACTTGTGCCTTGTTTTCTTCACTTCCTTTGTGTCCAAAATACTGTCAAGCTTCAAAGGTTGACCTGGAGGTAAGTCCTTGACCCAATCTTCATCTTGAACTCCTGGTGTACCTGTATCTTTACCTGCAACCATAGATCCTTTGAAAGGATAAAGGTCAGAAACATTAAAGATTAGAGAGATAACCACTCCAAGAGGGAGTTTTATCTCATAGGAATTTGCACCAAATTTGTGGACCACCCCACATGGCCTAATCTTTTTCATTTGTAGCTTTGTATATTTCCCCTTTAGTAGCCTTTCTTTCCTCAAATGTGCTAGGACCAAGTCTCCCACTTTGAATTGAACATCTCTTCTCTTCAAATCTGCTTGTTGCTTATACTTCACACTTTTTTAAAGATTTTCTTTCACTTGCTGATGAATATCCTTCATTGCAACTACAAAATCTTCACCCTCAACACTTCTCCTCTCCATACCACTCAAATCTCTGAGTTCAAAGACTCCCCTTGGCTTAAATCCATAAACTATCTCAAATGGGCTCTTTCCAACACTTCTATTGATAGAGTCATTATAGGCAAACTTAGCTTGTGGAAGAATGAGATCCCATTGTTGTGAATGCTCTTTTTTCAAACATCTGAGAAGATTCCCAAGACTCCTATTGACAACTTCAGTCTTTTCATCTGTTTGTGGATGATAGACAAAGCTAAATGTCAAGTTGGTTCCTAAATTCTTCTAAAGAGTCCTCCAAAAGTGACCTACAAACTTGTTATCCCTGTCAGACACAATTGTCAATGGCAATCCATGAATTCTCACTACCTCCTTGAAAAATAACCCAACAATATATGAAGCATCATTTGTACATTTGCATGGTATGAAATGAGCCATTTTTCTAAATCTATCAACAACAACAAATACGCTGTTAAATCCCCTTTGAGTTTTAGGTAACCCCAAGACATAATCCATGTTGATGAATTCCCATGGCCTATTAGGAATTGGAAAAGTCTGGTAAAGACCTACATTAGTGCTTGAACCCTTTGCTTTGTGGAAAACTACACAATTTTCAACAAAATTTATGATGTCACTTTGCATTTTTGGCGAATGGTAATATCTTCTTACCTACTCCAAAGTTTTATCTACACCAAAGTGACCCCCGAAGCTGCCACAATGATTCTCCTTAATCAAACTTGTCCTCATAGAGCACTTAGGAATACACAACTGAGCACCCTTAAACAATAATCCATTTTGTAACAAGAAATCAAAATATTCTTCATGGAAAGCACTATTAAACTAATTACAAATAGCATACACATCCTTGAAATCATCATCTCCTTCATACATACCTTTTAGAGCATCAATACCCACACTTTGAAGTTGGATTTCTTGTGCCAACATTTGCCTTCTGCTCAAAGCATCTGCCACCTTGTTTGACTACCCTTTTTTGTGTTTTATGCTAAAAGTATAGCTTTGTAGGTACTCCACCCACTTCACATTCCTGTGGCTAAGTTTGCCCTGGTTGTTCAAGAAAATCAAAGCATGATTGTCAGTAAAAACAATAAATTCATTTGGAAGGAGATAGTGTCTCCACTTTTTCAATGCTTGAACCATTGCATACAATTCTAAGTCATAAGAAGAGTAATTTTTCTTGGTCTCATTAAGTTTCTCATTGAAAGTGCTATAGGTCTGCCCTCTTGAATCAATACTCCCCCAATTGCATACCCACTTGCATCACATTCAATTGTGAACACCTTATTGAAATTAGGCAATGCTAGAATGGGTTGTTGTGCTATCTTTTGTTTTAGAATTTGAAAGCTTATTTCTGCCTCATCAAACCACATAAACCTTTTCCTTTTATCCCCTTTGATTGTATCAATGATATGAGAACAAATATGACTTAAATTTCTTACAATTTTTTTGTAGAAACTGGCAAGATCGTGGAAGCTTGTTACCCCACTAACTGATTTTGGAGTAGGCCAATTCAAAATGGCTTCTACCTTGTTGGGGTTCATCTTCAAAGTGCCTTTTTAAGTCACAAAACCAAGGTAGACCAACTCCTCCTTCATGAATTCACACTTTTTCAAGTTAATCATCAATTTTTCTTGATCCAAATGTTGCAAGTGTTATTCTTTTGTCTTGTTAAACACAAGAATGTCATCCAAGTACACAACTAAACATTTTCCTATGAAAGGCTTCAAAACTTCATTCATTGGTCTCATAAAAGTGCTTGGTGCATTTGAAAGCCAAAATGGCATCACCATGCTTTCATACAACCCCTCATTGGTTTTAACTTAGGCAGTTTTCCACTCATCGCCTTCTCTTATTCTAATCTAATGATAGCCACTTTTAAGGTCAATTTTTGAAAAGTAACAAGCCCCTCCTAAATAGTCCATCAAATCCTCCATTCTAGGTATCGGAAACCTATACCTTATAGTGATTTTATTTATTTCCCTTGAATTGGTGCACATTCTCCAATCTCCACCTTTTTTAGGTGCCAACACAATAGGGACAACATGTGGACTTAAACTTTCTCTTATGAGACCCTTATCTAGCAATTATTGTATTTGTTTCCTTATCTCTTCATTTTGTTGAGGGGTCATCTTGTATGTAGCCTTATTGGGTAGGTTTTCTCCTGGTACAAAGTCTATGTGGTGGCTCACATCCCTTATAGGTGGCAAAGAACTAGGGAGTTCATCAACAGCTATGTCTTGATACTTGTTCAACAAGGTTTGCACTTCTTTGGGAACATCTTCACGTTTTGCTACTGTCATCACACATTTAGATCTAATTATGATTGCATACCATTTTCCACCTTCCTCTTTCATGGTTTTCAAGAATTCTTTCTCCCCAGCCAACATGACACTTGACCCAACTTGTGTATCTAAGTTTTCATCTTGCAAAGGAGTGAGTGTAAAGGAAACCCCATCTTTTTCAATCACATATGTATTTTTCTTCCCATCATGCTTTGCTTTTTTGTCATACTGCCAGGGTCTTCCTAATAGCAGATGACATACATCCACTGGGATGATGTCACACGAGATTTTGTCTTTATACCCCCCAATGTTAAACTCAACCCATGTTTGTTCATTGACTAAGACTTGTTGACCCTTATTCAGCCAAGAAACCTTATAAAGTGTGGGGTGAGGAATCCTTTTCATCTTTAGTTTTTCAACCATCTCTAAATAAACTAAATTATTAGTTGAACCAGAATCAACAACAACCTTACATACCTTGCCTTGAGATTTGCAAGTGGTTCTGAACAATGACTTTCTTTGTGGAGGCTCCTTCACCACAAGAATCTTGATTAGTGTTCTCCTCATCATCATATTTTCTCGAAACTCTAGAGCAACATGCTGAGAAGGAGAGTTGACACTCTCACAATCTTCCTCTTGCACCAACTGTGTTCTCCTTTCACCAATATGAGATGTAGAAGGTTGTTTCTCTGGGCACTTCCATGCTTGATGGCCAAATTGATTGCATTGATAGCATCTTCTAGAGAAGGTATTTGAACCCCTACATTGTCCTCCAAATCTACTTCTACAATTAGGTCTCCTACCTCTGAAACCACCTCTTGACTCTGAGCTTTGATCTTGATTGCCACTTGACTCTCCTTGTGTTTTTTGTGATTGTGCTCTTCCACCAAAAGATCCTTTTCCCCTGAAGTTATTTCCTCTACCTCTACTTTGTTTTTCCTGCCTTCTTTTCAACTTCTCTTCTGCCCTAACAGCCAACTGGAAGCACTCTTCCACCGTTCTAGGGGTGGCAAGAGTCAATTCATCCTAAATATTGAACCTTAACCCATTCATATACCTTGCTATCTTGTCAACTTCATCCTCAACATGATTTTATCTAATGCTCAATTTATGAAACTCCTTTGTATAGGTCATGACATCCATTTCCTTTTGTTTGAGATTTTGCAACTTTCTAAAGGTCTAAATTACATGGTCACCAGGCAAGAATTGACCCTTGACTTTGGACACCATCATATCTGATGCATTAATTTTTGCTTTGCCCTTTTTCACTCTCTCTTCATGTACATAGTTCTACAAAGTTAGGGCAAGGCATTTCAACTTATTTTTAGCAAACTGTACCTTTTGTTCTTCTGCTACCTCCTTGCATTCAAAGTAATTGTCTAGTGCATCAACCCAATCCAACACTTCTTCACTATCCATCTTCCCACTATACATGGAAAATTTCACTTTCACCTCAGTAATCTCTCCTCTGACAACCTTCAAGATCTTAACCATCCTTCTTTCATCAGGGTCCAACTCATCATCACCTTGGACTCCTCTTTGAGGGTTTTCATTCTCACCGTCTTCCTCTTCCTCTCGATCACTCTCCTCTTCAATGGCCTTACCTCTTATTTAGTTTGTTTCTAATGCTATAATTCTGGCTAAAATAGTTTCTTGAGACTCCTTCATCATTCTCATTTCCCTGGCAATGATTGCACTACCCCTTCGAGGCATCTTGTTCCTTCAATTTGCAACTTTTCCTTCTTCAAACTTCAACTTCTTTCTTTCAAATGATCAAAACTTCTTCAAACTTCAACTTCTTTCTTTCAAATGATCAAAACCTATGCTCTAATACCAATTTGATGTAGAGCAAGGGAGGAGGTTGTATAGTCAATCATAATTCAATCCACCTTGACCAATTTTTCCACTCTAAAAACCCTAACTTGGTTTTTGTTCACAAATTCATCAATCTTGCTTGTATCACATCAAACAATGAAATTTGAACATATATTTTAGAGAAGACCTCAAAACCATAAAAGGAATACCTTTTAAAATACCCTTTATTCTCTTCTTGAACATATCAAATTTGTGCATAGACTTGTTTCATAACATCAACTTCTAAAATGGACTACTACATTGCCCTTAAGCCCAATTAGCCTTGTTTTACAAAGCAACTTCAAGGTAAACTATTCACCAATAACCAATCTTCACTCCAATTTTTGGGATAGATCACAATGGGTCTGAAACAATAGGTTTTACCAATTGAAACATCCATAAACTCATCTAACAACAAAACCCTACTCCTAACCACTATTTCCAAGCCTAATACATTGAGATATTAGGTTAGGGCTTGCACAAATAGGGCCCTAACTCCATCCCCTGCATATACAATCACCACCAAAATGAAAAACATCCCAACTAAAGCCATTCCACCGATTTGTAGAAGTTTTCACTAGTGGAATGGTTTAATATGCCATTTTTTCTACCAAACCCTCTTAACCTAGGGTTTTCAAACCACTTTCAGAGTTTTGGCTCAAACTCGCTCAATTCTCAATGAAAGCCTCTCCAACCAAAACCAAAAGATGTCTAACACATCCCTCCATCAATTCCAATGAAGATTAGTACATTTGCAACTTGTACGAAATCGTACAAAAGCCTGTAGCAACAAATTTCAATGAAAACACACCGAAAAATGAAGTTTTCTTATTGCTTGTGCACCAAAAATGTCTCTAGAGCGTTGCCTCAAAGTTTTTGAGGCATATTTAAACACCAACAACAACAAAAAAAATGATTCATAACCACTTTTTGAACCCATGACCGTTTAACTTCCACATATGACAAATTTGCAAAGTTGCTTGTGCAACTTTTGCAACATTTGCAAAAACTTAACTTGTACTCGAACCAACCCCATGAGACTCAATACATAGAAAATGGTCGACCTTATTACACCAAACAAGACTCAAAACACCCAAAAATACAACATTTTACCATATTTATATAAAATTTGACTACATGCCCCTGCACCACAAATTTCCTACTAAGGAATGTTTTGGCAGACCCCTATACAGCCCCAACAAATTTCCCCTCTTTCTTGTGTGTAGGTGGACATACATTCAGAGCTAGCTGGTGAACATGCACTTTTGTGAGATTGTCTTCATCACCTTGGTTCTAGTTTATTTAATTTATCATTTCAGTATCTACTTTGCATACTTTCTCATTCTGTTTTTACCATCTAGATTAAATTAGTTAGGTTGTTAGCAGGTCTTTTTTGTAGTTTTACTATGTTCACTATTTTCTAGTTGTACGGACGCCAGTGCACCCTAGAGATGTCAGTGTGTCATGCTGACATCCCAGAACTATGCTTTCATCCTCGGACAAAGAGCTGTCTGAGGCACATAACTGGCTCCAAAAAGCTAGCTCGCCTAGCCCAAACTAAAGTTTGAGTCTGCAGAGTGATCTAAGGACTTTATAGTCCTCATCATTCTCGTCCGTCATTTCAAACATCCCTTTAGAGTGAGGTAAGTGAGGGCAACCTCCCGCTCTTGGCTCTTCATGACCTAGGGCCTTGACATGGTTGGTCCCCCTCTCTTACATTTTTGGTGAACCCTACGTGAACCATTTTGGTTCCGTTTGGTGATACTGAAAGTTCCTTTCCTTATATTCTATGAGTGTTGTAGGTGTGAGTGTTGTGAGGTCTTCGCTTTACAACCCAACCTACGACCCCTAGTAGGCATAGTTGGAAGGTTCTGAAAGTGTTGCACAAAAAAACCTTAATTGGGTCACTATCCTGCCTTGCAACCTTTGGGGGGCCCTGTGAGAGTGTCGTTTATTGCATGTGATGGCCTCTTTCCTGCATCAACCTATCCCCTCTGCATAACCTTTGAGCAGCGGTACTAGTATAACCTTCACCTCATAGGATTTTTCGATGGGTTTTAATAGGGAACCATCTCCTCTCTACATCCTTGTGCAAATCAACAAAAACATCATAGTAGGTGTTCTCGTTGATCCGACATCTCAAGTGAACATTATGACTGAGGAGATCATGCTAATCAAATTTTTGCATAAAGATGGGTACGGTGCAACTATGAGCACCATTTGTACGCATGACAGAATTTTTGTGTCTCCTTTGGGTAGTATCATCTTGTCAGTTTTGGTTGGACCTAAATTCGTGAAGCTTTTGTTCGACATAATCCCTAGATCTGACCTGTTTAGAGTGAAACTGGGTATCCCTTGGTTAGTAGCTATGAATGCAGTACACTCAGTTATGCATAAATGTTTAAAATTTATCCATGAGGGTTTCGTGCATGTAATTCATGACACCAGTTATAAACTGTCGGTTGCCCATGGTAGTTACTCCTTGGATTACTCTTTGCCTACGCCCGTGGGTCCTCTTCTGCTTAGGAAGAACCTTTTGTATTGAAATTATCAAAACTACAAGAGAAAACGCTTAACGCTGAGAGTCAGATACCCTCCATCGCTTTATGTTGTTTCACATAGAGCTTGCTTAAAAGCTGATAGTGATGCCGCCAAGGCATGTAGAAGGGAAGAAGAGAAGCGGTCCCAATATCCTCCTTCCTCTTCCATTGTTCAGTTTGACACTCCTCACCTTGTTGTGGTGCCATCAAAGTCTATGGTGCTCGCTTGGTGAAAGTCCAAGAGTCTCGCGTTTGAGCTTCTTGTTCTACCCACAGAGCCTAGGCCCGTTCGGTATAGAAAGAAGAAAGGTCCCCACGGGGAATCTTTTGTGTCTCGGCCTCCACGGCCTCTTACCGCTTCTGCTCCCAAGGCAATAAATGGGAAGAGGCCCGCTACTAAGGTACTACAACCGACTTCCCTTGCTGCCTCTCAACCCGCTCCACCTGTTCCCATTCAAGAGCATGTCCCTTCACTGGAAACAATTGTGGAGGACACTCCCATGGCTAAGCAGGAGCCTTCTATTCCCTCGCAACCTCCAATCTCTAGCCCGAAGAGTTGTAGAAACTTCCTTGCACGTGAGTGCAAGTGTCAGTGAAAGGCTCTCCTAGTTGAGCAGACCGCCTTACAGAGGAAGGAAGAGGAGACAACTGCCCCTGTATCAGGGCCTCCTACTGTGTACTCCTCTCTCCTTCCCTCTGCTTTCATTCAACCAAGCTCTGCATCGCTTTTGGGTTCCATTGTGAGTATGAATGCACCTGACCCTAAAAAGGTGCAAGTGTTCATCACTCCTTTGGTGGAGCCACCCTCGTTGATGTCTCTTCCTTTCCCAAAACCCGTAGATATGTCGAATACTTTGATGGTATTTGTCATAGTTTTCTCCTCCTCCTCTTCCTTTGTACCTCTTGCCTCATTTGTGGGGAGTACACGTCCCCCGATAGAGTAGAAGGTGGAGAGTGGACCTTCCAGCAATAGAGGATGTAAAAGGAACCCACCTTCTCCAAAAGGTGGTCCCGCACTGACTTGTTCTGTTTTGGTAATAGAACCAGTCCCGACTTCCCCTGAGTTCATCACCGCTCCCGAGTCACTCGGTGAGCCTAACGGTGAACCTCAGGTACAATTTTTCTCATCCGTTGAGGTACGACATGGCACTCCTATGAAGTGCATTTTTAACTCTCTAGATGAAGTTTCAACCTTATCAATGATTTTTCATGAAATTGTTGACCATAGCTCCACAAGAGCCGAGTGGAGGAGACCTTGCGAGGCCTTCTTTCTTAGCCCTTGTTGCGGGAGGGTTGGAAACTACTCCCCTTAACATCCCGCCACTACAGGCTCATCTCCCTTCCCCCTATGATGATCTAGAATGGGAAGCAAACAACCTCTTGGTCGATCAGTGTTAGGGGAAGGCCCCTTCTTTATCTTTAGATTAGATGTGTGCATGTTGTGATGTGTTTCCCCCATGATCATGTTATGTGTGCCTAGATGACCTTTGTCACCCTTGTTGGTACTTGGATATAGGAATGGTTTTTGTGTCGTAAACCTTCTTCTATTTGTATCATCATTCTTCCATGTTTGTGATTGACTTTCGATAAATTGGGGATGATGCAAAGCATTGGGGGCATTTAGGATTCCCTTCCATGTTGACCCAATTTTTTATTTTTACTTTGTCTTCTCGTGCATTTTTCACATGGTTTGATATAGTAGGGGCTTGATGACAATTCATTTATATACTACTATACTTATATATATTTATGAGCAACTCTAACCTCAAAATATTAAATCACACCTATGTCCTTTATTTGTGTTTATTTCTCCTTTGCTATTTTCTTATCTTTCTCTCTTCTTTGCTTGAGTTGTCCCTTTCATGTGTGATAACGCCATTTCTATAACACTTCGATTTTCATAAAATGCATTTGTTACCGACGAATCTTCTCTTGAAAATTTTTGTAAACCTTTTTGAGAATCGCATTCTCGACTTAAAACCCTAAAGGAACGTGTTTCCTTCATCATGGGTTCGTAAATAAAGAACTTGAGACCTTTTCCTCGAGGTGGGAGCAACTTCGAACTTCCCCTCGTGATGGGGCATTTTCTTTCTTTCAAATTCCTGAATGAAGTGAACATCTTTTGAAAGGATTCCTTGATCATGAATCGATTCGAGAAAGAAACATCCTTTTCACACTTTCAAAACAACGCGTCCCTTGAGTGGACTCCTTTCTTCACGTCGAGTTCCCGAGGGACCCCTTTGAAAGTTTTCCAAAACTATCGACGGTTTGCGTGATTGTTTGCTTACTTTCTTTTGTGGCCACTTTCCGACTTTGCGAAGTCTCCCTTCCTTGGGTTTCCTCCATGTGAAAGATCTTGGGGGATACCTCCCTAAAGGTTTGTGGGCCTGCAAGGCACTTGTTATGAGCTTCCTCCATGCGAGAAATCTTGGGGGTCGCTCCCCTATAGGTTTGTGGGTCTGTAGGGTGCTTTCTTTGGGTTTCCTTCATGTGAGAGATCTTGGAGGACACCTTCCCTGTAGGTCTACAGGGTTGTATGGCATTTTCTTTGGGTTTCCTTCATGTGAGAGATCTCGAAGGACACCTTCGATGCAGGTCTACAGGCCTGTAGGGCACTTCCTTTGGGTTTCCCCATGCGAGAGATCTTGGAGGACACCTTGCCTGTAGGTCTGCAAGCCTATAGGGCACTTCCTTTGGGTTTCCTCCATGTGAGAGATCTTGGAGGACACCTTCCTTGCAGGTTTTCTAGCTTGTGAGGCACTTACTTCTTGGGGCTTCCTTCATGTGAGAGATCTTGGGGGTTGCCTCCTTGCAAGTTTATAGGCCTGTATGATGCTTTCATTCTACAGTTTCATAGTTCTATAGGGCTATGGAGTACTTTTCCTACCCTGCACTTTCAAGCTCACCATATTGCGGTTTGCTTCCTCGATGGTTCAGGTATAAATTTTTAACTCTATCCACCCTTTGATCTACTTTACAAAAGCACTCATCAGTAGTCATGCTTGCTAAAGTGGGGGAAAAATGTATAGGAGCAAATTTGCACCCATTACACAAGTTCCCCTTTTACACATCCTCACCTTAGAAAATCAAATCCGAAGGAAAAATTCCACATCAGCAAGTTGCCTTCCTTCCACTTGGCATGTGTTTGTTGTGCCGGTAGAAGAATATTTATTGGGGATGCTCATGTGGCGTGCAGATGTTTGCGTGACATGCTTACATCCCTGATAGATTCTTGAGTCTAAAGTTGGTAGAGGTGTTACACTTCCCATTGGGAACGATTTGTAACGTCCCTCTTCGACCAACCAACCCTGAAAATGACTGATTCTCTCCCTTCTCCTTCAAATTCATCCATTCTTCATTCAACTCGTCTTTTTCCCCATCACTTTTTGCATTCTCAAGCATTATCAACTTTCATTTATGATGCAGAGTAGGGTGGAGTATGTGAATACAATCACAATTGATCAACCTTTCAAATTCTAAACCCTAACTTGGTGGCTAGTTCACACAATTATTTATTTCTTAGTGTAGGCCTCCAAACCTGGTTTCTTAAGCATATATTTTAGAGAAGGCCATTAACCCACAAAACATTGACTATCTTAGATGCCCATTATACCCATTTTCAACATATCCAATTTGGGACTAAGGTTATTTTGTAACAAATCATTCAAATTAGGTCTGCTACGCTGCTCCAAGGCTAAATTAGGCCACTTTTCCGAAGCAAGTGTATGAAATTCTAACACCAATTTTCAAATATCCACTCCAAAGGCTCTAACACACCATATAGGGTCCTGTTAAGTAGTTTTCATCACCACAACTCATCACAAATTTGTTGTCACACAAAATTACAATCCTACCTAGTTTCCTAAGCCTAACACATGAGGATGTTAGGCTAGGGCTTTGTCAAATTTGATCCAAACTCCATCTCTTGCTCCAACTAACAAAAAAATCTCTAAAATCACTCTAAACCCCTCCATTCCACCGATTTTGGCAAGTTTCAATGGTGGAATGGGTTTCAAAACATTATTTTTAGCTTCAAACCCTCAAACCTAGGGTTTTTAGACCATTTTCAGGAAAACACTTCAAACTCCCTCAAACCTCAATGAAAATCAACATAACCAAAACCAAATTATAGTAGATTCATCCTGCTAACCATTCACATGAATTTCATATCATGAATCAACAGCATGGAGCCGTACTACACTCTGAAACAATAAAAAACACTGGAAATTAACAAAAATAGAGCTTGTTTATTATTTTTCCACAAAAATCAACTTCATAAGATTTCCTCGAAGCTTGTGAGGCCTATTTAAACTTGTTCCAATAGAAACCAATGATCTCCAACCAATTTTCAAACAAATTATCATTCACCTTCCTAAAAATGACAAAATTGTAAAGTTGCACAAGCAACTTTTGCAACATTTTTACAAAATTGGCAAAACTCAACAATATGACCCTATATGATTTGAACACACCAAAAATAGTCTTAATTAGACCTTATTGCATAAAAAGGTGATTAAACACATCAGACTCAACATTAGACACCTATTTACATCAATTGACCAAAATTGACATGGTGCTCCTGCACCAATTTCATTATCAATAGCACTTCAACACTTCATTACAACAACACTCTATCAACTCCATCAAGAAACTATGAAGCAAGCCATTGCAGCAGGGGCTTGAGGTTTTGCAGCACCTCACTTCATCACAGTCAAGGCTATGGTGATTGTTCAAACTCTCTTTCTCCATCATTAGTTTGTGAGCTCTTGGTGGAGGTGGTCACATTTTCACTCCTCTCCTTTACGATTTTGTTGAGTAGCTATATATTGTTTTGTAGTGTTATTTGTGTACTTCCTTTCTTTACTTCTTTATCATAAATTTCTCTATCATTGCTATTTGGTTGTTCGTGGAGGTGGAAACACCAAAACGGAGGTCTGAGTGAGGCAAACCCCTATATAGCCCCAAAAAAATTCCCCCCTTTCCTATGTGTAGGTGGACGTGCTTTCAGAGCTAGCTGGCGAATAGGCACTTTTGTGAGATTGTCTTTGTCACCTTGGTTCTAGTTTATTTACTTTATCATTTCATTATCTACTTTGCATACTTTCTCATTCTATTTTTACCATCTAGATTAAACTAGCTAGGTTGTTAGTAGGTATTTTTGGTAGTTTTACTATGTTCACTATTTTTTGGTCGTACAGATGCCAATGCACCTAAGAGACGCCAACACGTTGCACTGACGTCCCAGAATTGTGCTGTCGCCCTCATACAGAGAGTTGTCTGAGGCACAGAACCGACTCCAAAAATCTAGCTTGCCTAGCTCAAACTAAAGTTTGGGTCTACAAAGTGATCTAAGGACTTTATAGTCCTCATCATTCTTGTTCCTCATTTCAAACATCCCTTAAGAGTGAGGTAAGTTAGGGCAGCCTCCCACTCTTGGCTCTTCATGACCTGGGGCATTGACATGGTTGGTCCCCCTCTCGTACACCAAGGAGTTCGATGAGGGTGAATTTGATCAAGGAAAAGCATAGTGGAGGACTAGCAGGACATTTTGGAGTGGATAAGACAGTAGCTTTGGTGAGTGAACATAATTTTTGGCCACAAATATATAAGGATGTAAGGAAGTATGTTCAAAATTGTAGAATTTGTCAAGTTGCAAAAGGGAGTAGTCAAAATACATGATTGTACAAACCTTTGACAGTACTAGAGAGACCTTAGGAAGGTATAAGCATGGATTTCATATTGGGATTACCAAGAACACAAAGAGGTTATGATTCAATTACAGTAGTAGTGGATAGATTTTTAAAAATGGCACATTTCATTCCTTGTAAGAAGACTAATGATGTTGTGCATGTCACTGATTTATTTTTCAAGGAGATTGTAAGATTGTATGGATTACTTGAGAGCATTGCTTCAAATAGGGACACCAAGTTTATTAGATACTTTTGTAGAACATTGTGGAAGAAGATGAAGACAAATATGAAGTTTAGTTCAACATATCACCCATAGACAGATGGACAAACAGAGGTAGTGAATAGAAGTTTGGGTAAATTATTGAGATGTTTGGTTGGAGATAAGGTAGGAAATTGGGATATGGTTTTATCATTGGCAAAGTTTGCATACAATAATTCAGTGAGCTGGAGTGCAAGGAAGACACCATTTGAGATCATTATCGGAACAGATCCTAGAGGAGTTACAAAGTTAAGAGACATTAGTATGGTTAACAAAAGGAGTGCAAAGGTAGAAGAGTTTGTAGATTTCGTGGAGACATTGCATAATTAGGTTTGAAAGCATTTAAAAGACATGAACAATAGGTATAAGGGGAAGGCAGATGAACACCAAAGACATAAGGAATTTGTTGTTGGAGATGGTGTAATGGTATATTTGAGGAAAGAGAGATTTCCAATTGGTACATACAATAAGTTGAAGATGAAGAAGTTTGGACTGTGTAAGATTCTAAGGAAGTTTGATTATGGAAATGCATATGAAATGGAGTTACCAGAGACACTAGGTATATCACCTATTTTTAATATTGCAAACATCTATGAGATTCATGGAGGACAGTCAAGTGACAGTAACAATGAAGCAAATTTGAAGGAGTAGTTACCACATCAAGTACCAGAGGAGATTGAGTAGATTTTAGATACCAAAACCAGAAGGAGCACTAGGAACAAGGAGTACACAAAATATCTTGTGAAGTGGAAAGGAAGACCAGTGGAGGATTCATCATGGATATCTCAAGCCAAGGTGGACCGTCTAAGTTTTCCTTTGAGCCCTAGAAAGTGAGGGACTCACTTTTCTTCCAACCCTAGGTTTCTGATGCAAGAGCATCCCTAGTTGTAAAGCAACTCAGTGTCAACCAAAAATAGTTCTTTTCTTGCATTACATTTAGTAGTAGTTTCAATATTTCATTTCGCATTTTACCTCATAATTGTTTCTCAACTCACAGAGTAGGATATATCATCTACACATTGACATCTATCGCATATCCAGATTCCACATCATTTATAGTTGTTTGTCGAAAGTTATTTATTTCAAAATTTTACTATATTTACCAGTCAGAGCATTTGGGGTCGACCTAGTCCAGATTCTTAGTGCAGACCTATTCTAGATCATGTGGAGATTAATGAGACACCTTACAAGCATCTTGGGTTTATTGGGACCTATCTTGGAGATTCACAAGTTATTTCTTTTTGTGTGGAGTTAACTTCTCATATCTTGAGGTTGACCTTCATGTGTGATTATTCATTGGGTTTATGACCTTTGTGACCAACATGGACCTTTGTGGGAGCTTTAGAATCATATTTATAAGCATTTGTAACTCAATAATTTAGTAGTTCATTTAGATAGAAATAGATTAGAAGTTACATTTTTTGTATTAACCGTTCAAGGGCATGTAATAAGGCCTATTGACCAATCATATTGTTGAACGCCCTTGTGGTAGGCCTACGAGCCCTGGATATTTTCCCATGAGGCATGTATTGCATGTAAGATTGATAGTTCAATAAAGTTTCATGTTCACATATCTAATTCTGGTGTTATTTCCATTGTGTTGACTCATTGTTGCACGGTTCGAATTGTTCCTTCTGGAACCCTCCTACCGTGACTGCACCATCACCACTAAGAGAGGACAAGTCAGGGAATAAAATTTCACACCTTAGGGAGTACTAGCCATAACATTACCACAAAGGGGAACATCATATGCTAAGAAAAGTCATACACTTAGAGCATATCAAGCCCAATATCACCACAAAGCAGACACACCATAGATTAAGAAGGCCACACTTCCATATAATTCACTTAGAAGGGACCATTTTTATGCAAATAATAAGCAGGGGACCATATGCCCCCCTTAAAATGTTAGTGTAATTGCTACACTAACATTTTAAGGGGATACAAAGGGATCCCTTGCTAGAAGAAATGTGCCTAACACAAGGCTACCTAACCCCTTTCCCCTAAGTGTAATGGTAAATATGAGCCCAAAAATGGATGATGATGTGTTGTTTCTTGCGAGATAAAAATTATTGTATAAAGCCTAGTTTATACCCCCATACATGATAGTGAGTATGTTATGATACTACAACTACCACATGGCAAGGATCAACAACTAATGCTATTTGTCATGATTAAGTTAAGGTCTTTTTTATGTTTTCATTATTTTTGAAGGACAATAGCCAAGACCTTTTATTGTTTCTTACATCTTGAGCTCTACGGGGACATGGATACCTTATTCTTTTACACCACGTACTTTTCCATTATAGCCAAAATGTTTCAAAATTTGATAACCTCCTCCATAAATGGATTTTATTTCTTTTGAAGAAGGTGTTTTTTCATAATCACTTTCATCATATGTAGATGTGTAATTTATTTTTTCCTCTTTGCTAGAAGTTGTGGATGTTTTTGACATTCAGTGATAGATTGTGTTGATATCATTGCGTCTTCTTTGTCTTTTTATAATTTTGATTGTGTAATCTTGTATTCCCCTATGAATGTAGGTGTGAAATCTAATGATCCCAAATCATCATCCAACAACTTTGTCATAGATGAAAGATGTTCATCTTTATCTTCAATTTCTAAAGGTTTGAATTTTGAAGTTGGTATCAATGTTCGAAAAGGACTTTCTATTCTTGTTTCAGTTTGTAAACAATTTTTAGATTTAGGATCAACTTTTATCATGTAAACCTTATTGTTGTATGTGTATTTCATTAAATGGTGAAGCGTTGAAGGCACTTCTTTCATCTCATGAATCCATGGTCTATTCAAGAGGAGATTATATGAAATATTATTGGGCATGACATGGATAGGAGTTTGCAACACAACCTTACCAACTTTAATAGGTAACATTATTACACCAAGTGGTTGTTTTCCCACATTGTCAAACCACAGATAGACAAGGAATACGGTTGAATTTTAGTCTTATTTGCTCCAATTCTATCCAATAGATGAACACTACAAACATTAAGCCTTGAACCATTGTCAATAAGGGTATGCCTAATCACAATATCATTAATAACAACCATTATCATCAAGGAATCATTTTATTTTTGCATTTCCAAAGGGGTTATTCATTTCGATGAAAGACAATATCCACATTGATCGAATTAATACCCTCAAGTAAAGTTGCTACATCATTTGGTTGCACACTAGGAGGGACAACGATTTTTTGTAAAGCATTTTGAAGCATTCCATGATAAATAGGTGATGTTTGAATTAAATCAGGGATCTCAAAGAGATCTTAACAGGAGTAACACAAAGTTGTTCCATAAGATCATACTCCTTACCACTACGCTAAGGAATGTTAGGTGCGGGTGGGAGGTATGGTTGAGGTAATGGAATGGATGTTGACATTTATTTTGGTTACTTGTTGTTTCTAGTGTTATATATATGAGCAACTGTGTGATAACTTGGTTGTTGTGTGACACATGATTTTTAGTGAGTTGTTTTGTGAAGTTTAAGATATGTCCAGGAGGTTTAGGAGGTCCTATAATGAGAGGTGACTTAGGAGGCCCAATAATTAGAGGAATTTTAGGAGGTCCAATAATTAAAGGGGTTTTAGGAGGTCCAATAATAAAATGGGTTTTAGGAGGTCCAATAATTAAAGGAGATCTAATAGCCAATTGTGCATTCAACAGAGTTGACTACTCGTTGATGATTTTCTATCAAGGGAGGATCTAATGTCACCTTAGCATATTCATCCATACAATCCATCTTATTGTATTTTGAAAGAAATGTATCAATGATTTCATCATCTTTTCCAACAATATCTTCCAAAGTAGGAGAGGTAGGGGGAGAGAAAAAAATAAGATTCTCATGACACTTAATGATTGGATCTTCTAAAACCAAGATAAATTATTCCCAAGTAGGTGAGATATTGGGAGAAGAATAAACATGATTGACATGATTACCAATGATTGCATTCTCTTGCACCAAGCTAACCTCACACATAGGAGAGATGATTATCGATGTAAGGATAATGATTCAAAGAAGAACAATACTCAAAGATTCAATTAAGGTAACTCAACAATCTAAGAAATTGAAGACTAAAACCAAAGTTATTCAATCACATAAGTCGATCCACAAAAACAACCTATCTCAATCAAAGACGACTACCCAAATATTCCAATAAGTTAAGACTATGACCAAAAGCACTTACTCGAAACTATTGACTTGACCATTCTAACAATGGGTGTGTGAAAGCTCCGTTTAGACTCATTAAGGGTTTCCAAACCAAATTTCTTCTCCTGAGTAATACTTCCCCTCCCTTCTAGAGGCATGAACTTGAACTTACAACCAACTCAATATATTGCATAGGTAGTTAGAAATTCACAAGAAATCCACAAGTGCATCATAATCATTGACAAAGCATTAGAATATTTACATTGAAATTCGAATTCATTTCATTGTACTTAATCAATATAATCATATTACCCTTTACAAGCAATAACATCACAATACCTATTTCAGTATTCCACTCATCTTCCAAACATATTTTAGCCATGATTAACATCTATCATCATCTTTACCCGCAAAGGTAAAAGTAATTCAGTAACAATAAGTCGGGGTATAACAAACTTAAGGAGTCGGGGGAAAAGTATTAAATGAGAGCATTTGTTTTATGCTTGCAAATTGTCAACAAATGTTTAAAATAAGTCGTGGAATGCATAATTTAGGAAATTAAGTGCTTAATTAGGTCCAATAACTTAAGTGGGAGCAAAACATAATATGAAATTGTCAAGGGTGACAATTTATGACGCCACACCTATAGAAATAGAGTTATAACAAATGCATCCATCTTAAGGTCTTCAAGGTTAGCAATGATAGCAAGAATGAAATTTCCCATGACTTAAGCAAAGAAACAAAGAAGCATAAACATTTGTAATCCTCCTCAAGTTTAACATATATTGATGCTAATTTACTCAAAATCAAACTAAATGAATCTAAACATTTTGCAATAGATTTGATACAACACAATAATAGAGAATCCTATTGGATTTTCTATTATTGCAACACAATCACACTCAACCAAAATTTTAAAATAAAGGAATGAAATTTAATGAAAGATGATTACGAAGAATACCATAACATGAAATTATTTGCATAAAAAATAATGATTTTTAATTTCAAACTCCAAAGTCTACAACAACAACTATAAAGAGCAACAAAACAAGCCAAAAATCTCTGCTATAGGCATGATTTTTAAATCAACAACTACAATCAGATGTATGAGTCTTCAGATCAACCACAAACAACAACATATACAACCACAAATATCTAAAGCTTTTCCATAGGCCTCACAGGTGATTTTATTCTTAAAACATTGAACTCCCTTCAATCTCCCTCTTGCCATCTTATTTTTCCTCTGCTAGGCATGGCTCTTTTCTTAACATCTTTGCTACATTAAAATCCTTTTTTCATCATGGGAATTGGCATATTTTTCATTTAATTTTTCCTCATAAATTTGAAGAATTGTTTACTAAATTCATCTAATCAACTATCCCCTCCACTAGGCACCCAAATTCCACCACTCAATTAATGTTGATTTTTTAAATTTCAAGAGTAGTTATAGATGCCAAAAATGGCCTCCTCATGCTTGGGCATGGGGTTTTTTGTAACTCCATAATTTCAAATAAAATTAAATTTTGATAGTTAATTTACCAAAAATCAAAGTAAATTCACACCCAGAATAAGGACTTCAATTTTTGAGGAGCTAGAGGAGAAAAAATTGTTGCAAGACAAAAACAAAACAACACAACCAAAAATAAGAAATAAAGAATACACATTTTTTTGGTGTGCAAGATTGCCCATGCACTTGGATGCTCCTGCATCAAACAATCCAAGTAGAAGAAATGTTTTATGAATAAAGCTCGCGAGCATTTGAAAACCATATGTTTGTTTTAGATCCACCATTATTCTTTATTTTTTTGAAATTTCTTCACCTTACTCTGAAACTTCATGTCTCTCCCTTCATTCATCCTTCCTCTCTTTCTCCCTCTCTTGAAATTTACCTCACTATACCATAATTCATCCTCCCACTCTATCTTATCATCTTCATTACCTGCATGTCAATTGGCTCTAACAAATTCATGAAAATCATTAAATTGAGTTTGTACATCATTCTCACCCATTTATCCAGGTTCTTCCTCATCTTCTTGGAGGCCAACACAATGAATAATATCTTGTGTAGTTTGGCTTGTAACTTGTTTTTCTACACCTAACCACTCCTCCAAATTCTTCTCCATTGTGTTTAAATAAGAATTAGCTTCAACATCATCATTAATAGATTTAGAAAAATTATCAATTACCTCACTAATCCCTTCTTTATCTATTTCTCTAACATTATTTTTAAGCTCCTCATATCCTTCCACTTTAACTAAGTCATTTGTATGCAAATCAACATAAAATAATTCATAAAACTCATTTTTTACCTCTTCATTTTCTTTTGTAACTTTCACTCCATTTTCTATCAATGCTAACCATCCCTCTTCAATTGCTACAACTTGCATTAGCGTGTCATCTTCTTCATTATTATTTGTTGCCCCTTCACCCCTTTCACTTGAGACATTTTTCATGCATTCTTTTTCACATTGTTGTCCCAAATTTTGAATTGTTTCCACGTTCTCATTGAGACCAAACTTTGTTGCAACTTGACTATTCTCTATCTCTACAACTTCACCCTCTTCTTCTACAATAATACTATCATGTATGTTTTCTTGCTTCTCTACTGTTGTCCTAAATTTTCCTTCACAAATTATTGCTTCCACATCCTTCATGCCTTCATCTTCCACCTTTTCTTTGTCCTCTCTAGTTCCTACAATCAATAAACTAATTGATAAAACCAATTTTTCAAGATTACCACAACCCATTGTGATTGTTTTCTCCTATTTATTTCCCTTTGCTTCTCTTGTTTTCTTGCTTTATTTTTTCCACAACTGTGTGGGATACTCCCACATGTTCTTTCCATAACCTTATCGTCATAGGATTGTAGCAATACATATTTTCATCTTTTTTCTAACCACCTCTTTACCCATTCTCTCTTTTTTATAAGAGATTTCTAGCTCTTCTCCTTCTTCTGGATAGCATTCCACCTTCTCTTCAAGTTTTCCAACTTTACACCTTTCATTAGCCCTCACACCCTTTTCATGTAATCTTTGTTCATACTTTCTTTTAGCCTCTTCAAGTTCTCTTCTTTACTCCATCTCCATCACATCCAATCTAGCTTCAATCTTCTTTAATTCTCTAATAATCTATTTTATAAACCTCTTTTCTTTCTACTCTTCCATAGGTAAAATCCTCACAGGCCTTCTCATGACCCATCTTGTCCTCTTCTTCAAAGACATCTTCAGAGACTCATAAGCCCCTTTGTAGTTACAAGTAATCCTTGTAACAAACTCAAAACTTCATTCAAAGCTTTTATGCCTCCTCTACCCTCGTAGTCACAGGTTCTCCCTACAACAAATCTCTCTAAGAATAAAGCCCTATGCAATTATAGGTCTCCTCTCACCTGTAATAAACTCTTCTAGAACTCGATTCCTTTGCAGTTATAAAATCCTCTTTTGCAACAAACTCTCTCAAGGGTTTTCTTGAGACACCTTCAAGATTCCTCTCATTAACCTCTTTCAAAAACTCATCTCTAATCTCTCACATCAAGATTTCCTCTTCACAATTCCTTGCAACTTTCCACCTCCTCAATCCAATGATCATCTTGCTCTAATACCATTTGATGCAACTCAACAATAGAGAATCTTATTAGATTGTCTATTGTTGTAGCACAATCACACTCAACCAAGAATTTAAAATAAAGGAATGAAATTTAATGAAATCCAAATATCAAGAGCACCATCACATGAAATTATTTGTATTAAAAATAATGTTGATTTTTAATTTCAAACTCCAAAGTTTGCAACAACTACTATAAAGAGCAACAAAATAAGCCAAAAATCTCTGGTACATGCAAGATTTTTAATTCAACAACTACAATCAGATGTATGAGTCTTCAAATCAATGACCAACAACAACATATACAACCACAAATCTCTAAAGCTTCACTCCTAGTCGTCCCATAGGCCTCACAGGTGTTTTTCTTCTTCAAACATTGAGCTCCCTTCAATCATCCTCCTTTTGCCTTCATTTTCCTCTTCTGGGCATGACTCTCTTCTTGACATCTTTGCTGCATTAAAATCCTTTTTTTCATCATGGGAATTTTCATCTTTTTTATTTAATTCTTCCTCAACAATTTGAATTGTTTACTAAATTCATCTAATCCACTATTCCCTCCAATAGGTTCCCAAATTCCACCACTCCTTGATTAATGTTGATTTTTGAATTTCAGGAGTTATAGATGCCAAAAATGGCCTCCTCAGCATGGGGTTTTGTGCAACTCCATAATTTCAAATAAAATTAAATTCTGATAGTTAATTTACCAAAAATTAAAGTAAATTCACACCTAGAATAATGACTTTGATTTTTGAGGAGTTGGAGGAGAAAATAATTGAATAATTATCCTGCTTGCAAGACAATTTAATAAAACAACACAACCAAAAAGAAGAAATAAATAATTTTTATTTTTTTGGTGTGTAGGATTGCCCATACACCCGAATTCTTTTGCATCAAGATTCACCTTCCTTCATTTTTAGAGAAAACAATTTTCCTTTCAAATATAGTTTGTTCACAAGGTTCTTGGCTTGATAAATCTCACTCAAGTGTTTCCACAAAGCAAATGCAATATTTTCTTTATACACATTTAGGGGGACAAAATCTGCAAGACATAATAGGATAGTACCCCATGTTTTTTTCCATCTCCCAATCATCTTGACTAATTGCATTAGGTTTCTTTTCTTTTGTTGCAACCACCCATCGAACTCTTTCTTCAAGGAGATCCTCCATTTTCAACTTCCACAACTCATAGTTAGATCCATTAAACTTCTCAATGTCCAACTGAGATGAAACCATGTTTCCTACAAACACAAATCTGCAAAATCTCCCACAACAACACAAAAAACCTTCCATCCAATAGACAAAGTTGACCAGGACATGATAGCAAATGTTAAAAATGAAGGCAACCACTACAATATGGAAATTTAATATAACTTGCAAATTTGAAATATAAACTTATAGAAAATTAATGGAGAAATGATTTAAACTGCAAAAAATCACACAACTTAGAATTCATACACATAACACATGGATTTATGTGGAGAAAGCCCTTTCGAGTAAAAAAGTCCACCAAAAAAAGAGGGAAAATCTATATTATTCTTTAAATGGATTATAATATATAAAATTTCCTCAATCTTGCATCCAATCCAATAACAATTTGTGTACCTGTAAAACATCTCATAATGTCTCCATCTCAACCCCACGATATATAGACTCATGGGGGCTCAAAATACCATCATAAAACATTACCATGGGTCAAAACAAGGTTATGAAATACCATGGTAAAAATCCATACGACCCATACATGCAAAACTTACATGAGTTTACACCCTCTTATAAGATGTCATAAAAAATCCCTATAAAATAGGACATGCTCTTGTATGCATCATAGACCATCAATAGCCTATGCAAAGATTGTTTTATGTGTATCATAACTAATTCTCATGTTCAAAATGATATCCATTACTTTTAGCCCTTACAGTTGTCATAGAGCCTATCATAACGTCCTTAAGAATATGCTTTCCATGTTAGACTACTAAATGGGCATCTTTTGTGAACTAATAACTTATTTTTCAAGGCACTGACATGTGGAAAAATTTCCAACTCAAAATCTCACACCCTTTCTAATGGAGCACTAATATTTAATAATATAAATGTAAAAAATATAAAATAACAATAAATTACTTAGGAATTGCTAAGGTTGAGACACCTGAATTCCCAAAACATTGTGCTAAACTGAAATAAGGTTTATCCAAAGGAAAAGGCCTTATCTCAAGAAGAGTGATCAAGTTGTCTTTTAAGAGTTCCTACATAATGCTATATAAGGAACCCGACAATTTAGAAAATGGTCTACACCCTTGAGGTGTTGTCATCGAGACCTTAAAATATTTAGATATGGTATAATACTAGCTTGTTGATTGAAAGGTTTGTTTTTCTTGTAATTTCCCAGAGAAGATGCACCACCTTGATAATAAGAGTGAGTTGATGATGAAGAGCCCCCATATTAATTCACTATTTGTTGCTAATCACGAATGACAGTGCAAACATGAATGAAAGATTTGTACTTCATGAATAAGATTTTATCTCTAAGCGTTGGTTGCGATTTTTCAATGAACACTCTTTGTACATTAGAATCAAGGAGCACATGAATTTGAGAAAACAATGATTAATAGAGAAAAACAAAATCAATTACCTTTTCATCAAGTCCTTGCTTACAATAAATGAGGTTAGTGAAAGTGACCTACGGGCCAATGTTAGTTGTAAAATACTAAAGGAATTGATTGATTAACTGATCAAATGTATAAATGAAGTTAGAAAGTGAGCAGAACTTGTCCAACGTAGTATCTTTCAATGACCATAGGAATATTTTCGCTAGTAATGTGTCCTAAAAAAAAAGTCACTGCATAGTGCAGTGAATGCAAAAACATGAGATTAAGGGTCCCCTTTTCTATTGTATTTTTCAAATCTTGGTGCTTCAAAGCCTTACAATAAACATGTATTAATAATATGTAGGGATAATTGACTACGTCAATAGTATGCTTGCACTAAGGTCTATGAAGAAGTATTAGTCAAGTTAGCAAGTTAATTTTGGATTTGGCCCCATGTTGTACAAAAGCGTATCAAGCATAGGATTTATTGGAGCAATGGAGGTTTGCACAATAAAAGTGTGGATTGTAGATGTCTGATTTGTGTGGATGTTGTGGTGAAAGAAGACTAAGATGTAAAAATTAGTTGAGTGCAAAAAAAAGGCTAAGAAGCACTAGGAATACTACCGAATACACTAGAGGAAAATCCAAAGGAGAATCTAAAAGAAAACCACTAGAAGGCACATTTGTTATAATAGGTGATGTACTCACCATATGAATAGTAGCCTTGACATCAGCATATATAACTGAATTCCAATGATATTAGATTGTGAACATCTCATGTTTCCTAAGATGGATGCACAAGAAAGACACCTTTTATGAGAATTAAACATTATATTACATTCAAATAAATAGAAACTTCCTTCAACAATATGAATTTATCCTTTTTTTTTTACAATTTTTTTACAATTGGAAATTAAATTAATTAACATAATTTCACTATAACTCCAAATTTGTAAACTACTGGTGAGAATATTTGTTTCTGTACAAAAAATTATAATTTAATAGTAACAAAAACAAATTGTACACATGTTAAAGATGATTTTGTAGCTTGTACAAAGTCTCGGCCTTAGATACCATCACCACACATAAATTCCCTCATAATCCGCTATCGTCTCGTACAATAAAAAATCAATAGTTCCAAAATAAAACAAAGTTTGTCACTTTAATCACATCCAAAAACTCTAGATGAACTACACACAAGAATGAGGATGAAAATGTTTGTGTTCGCTATTTTAGGGGCTTGCATCAGTTAAACCCCTATTTTTGGTATTTTGACCTCCACACACTAGATTGGATTTTGATTAAAAAAATGATAATGATAAAAGTTGAGAGATTTATCCAAGAATACACAATACCATATAAAAGGAAAATAGGTTAACTACAATATGATGATATCAACAATATTCAAAATACTAGCACTAAAGATTACCCATAGCGAGAAGGAAGCAATTAATTTGAGAAAATATCCTCTTGGAAGCTATCGTAGACTTCCAAAAGGATTCAAAATCTAAAATTGGATTGTCCTTCATAGTCTCGTCGTGGAGAAAATAACATGCAAGAGCTAGAAGGATGCAATATTCTATCAAAAATTTCAAAAGCTTCAAGAGTTGTAGAGCCAAGGTAAGTGTGCATGCATCAATGAATGATAATTCCTCCCTCTTTTTACCAAAGAAAGCTCTTTTTTTCAAAATGGAAGGTCCCAAAAACATTTTCCAATTGTGAGTGCCAATAGGGAGCATTACACTACCAAATTCACAGGGAAGTAACACTCCAACAGTGATTTGAATCACAATTTTTTGTGGGATGCCTATGCATCATGCATACATCCACACATAACACTTTATTCAAGCAAATCAAACCCAAAGAACCAAGAACACACTAATTTTTCTAGTATATGTATATTTGATATCATCACGTTATAATTAAGATATTTTATTTTTCGTGCTAAAGGGGAGGTGTTGTGTAGTGTGAAATTGCAGTGGTGTGCAATTTTTGACACTATAATAATAACAAAAAAATAAGCTCTTGAACCATATGTAAAACCACAATATGCATATTCTATTGTCCAAACTACACTATCTATTGAAACTAGTAATCGACCATATTTGGTGTAATGTACACATGCAAACATATTGTATCTACAAATTAGAAGCATACTGGAATGATCATGATGAAATTTTTACAAAGTTTGAAATCATTAATCAAAACAACTCTAACTAAACATGTTTTAAATGATTTTATAAGAAGAAAATAATCAATATTTTACAAAATTATAAAATTCAAATTCAATTCAAATGCAAATAAAAAGTTATAAATTACTCAATTTATCAAAAACACATCAAAATGAAATATTTTATAAAACATATGTAAAGTGAAAACATGCAATAATAAATATAAACATCAAAATAATTTATAATACTATTCGTATTAAAAATATCTTGCATTATTACCAAAATTTACCAAACTCACCTTATCATTTAAATCAACAATTTCTTATTTCAATTCGTGACTATTATATGTCAATGGCCATTGTAATATGATGCAACCCACCTTAATTGAAAGCAAATATAGACATATTTAGTCAAATAACGCTCATTTTAAATACAACTATATAAATATTTGATGCAGGAGCATCCAATGGTGTAAGGGCAATCTTGCATCACCCAAAAATAGTTAAATTTCAAGTTTCTCAGTTTTTAGATGTTTTTACATTTTTGGATACCCTTTTCGTCATAATGAAATTCCCAATTTACGGTTTTTATTTTCTATTCATGGGTGGAAAGATATTGCAGTTTTAGTTTCCCATATTTGCACCTGAAAATCTTTCGAGTTAGATTTGAGGCACTTAGAGCTTCCAGAACGGCCCCGAAACTTGCCACAATCGGCGTAATAAATTTCAAGCACGTTATTGACTTTGAGACCTTTCCAACGGTTCAAACGATTCACGAATCGGAGTCCTGGATCAAAAGTTATGGCCCCGGGAAGTTGGCGCACTTTCTAGAAGATACAATTGCAAATGCTCTTTTGAAATTTGAACTTCATGTTGTAAATTTTCGGCGCCAAACTGGCTAAACTCAAATTTGAATGTTGTTTTGGCTCCAAACTAAAGAGGAGCTCTATTTATGGGTGGGTTTCTAATTTTTGGGTAACTTTTTGGGGACAAGCTTGCATATTGTGAAAGGGTTATTCTGTAGCTTATGTAACTTGCATGTGTTGTAGAACTTGGGGATTTGAAATCCTCTGCATGTAAGAAGTTCCATTTTCTGGAATAATAAAAATTATTCTCTTTATTTGT
>VDFB02124521.1:27070-72986 GCA_007258455.2 Sequoia sempervirens | reverse complement strand
TTTTTACATTGTCTTCTATCATTTCATTGTACATAACAATTTTTGTAATGAGTTGTTAATCTATTTGAAGATTACTAGTTAAAATTAGTTATGTACCACAACAACAATAATGTTTTCATAGCCACCTTCATACAAAATTTATATGAAACAATAGATTGCAAATATTGGATGCAAAAGGGAACTTGTAAACTAAAACAACTTTGTTATTTGAGAGTGTGCTTGACTTCTCATTTTGAACAAGCAAAGAGTATTACTTATTTGTGGGTGTTCTAGACTTTTAATGTGAAACTGCCAACTATAACAAAGGGCATGATCAATAATTCAAAATTAGCTTTACATTTCATTTACACCATAGAGCTAAATGTAAACTTCAACCATATAATTTTTTATTAGGAGTGGTAATACTTTTCGACCAAAGAACCATTTTGATTGATAATACATAACATAAGAAAATGCCTTACATAGTTTAGCAACTCTTTAATTATGTTAAATATCGTAATATACTATATAAAGATTTGTTTCATAAATTATTGAAGAAATGTTATTTTTGTACAAATTCCAAGTTTTTCATCAATTTAATGTTAAATGCATTCATGTTCAACTATGATGACTAAATTTTATCATATTTAAATCTTTAATTCTCATTTGACATTGCCTCTCTTTGATCAACATTTTCAATATAATTTTCACTTTTATTAGTACTTGCCTTAGGCGTAGTACTATTGTAATGACTGGCTTTTTTTAGTTAACTAGTTATTAATAATTTACTTTTCAACCAATCAAAAACAATATTTAAACAAAAATTAAAATAAAATTCAATTTCGTAAAGACTACTTGTAAAATATTTAACTTTACAAATTATAAAATATATTTTTTGTGCATTTGATTGGTTTTAGAAGTTATGTGTGTTATTGGCGGATAAAGCAAATTAAATATTTTTTTAAAGAATGATTTTTCAATTTTTACTTTATAAAATCATTTCATTAAATATTTCTAAAGTAAATAAATGTTACTTATTTTGACATTTTTTTATGTATGTAATTCTTATTTTTTTATTAAAGAAAATCTTACAAAAATCAATTAATATTTTATAGAGATTTGGATATGTGTGTGTGTGTTTGTTTATGTTTTTATTATTTTATGGTATAGTTTGATTATATTATTATAGGTAATAATTTGTAGGTAAATAAGTTAACCTATATTATGTTTGGTTGATCTCATATTGGTAAATAAAAATATAATAGTTTCATATATAAGTGATTATTAAAAAGCAAATAATTATGATAAAAGTGATAAAATTATTATATAATAATATAAATTATACATAAATATTCAAATGTATTCTACTAAAAAAATAACAACATAATAATCAAAATAATTATGGTAAAAGTGATAAAATTATTATACTATAATATATTATATAATAATACAAATTATATATAAATATTGAAATGTATTCCACATTCATGTTTAATTTAGAAAATTATAATGTATTCTACTTTATTTTATTAAAAAAAATAACAACAAACATTTATACTAGTTTATTTTTATTTTAAATATTTAACATTAAACAAGATATTTACATTACATAACCAAAACAAATAAAAACAACCATCACTACTAAACAAACAAAACAAAAAAAAATGATTTAGTCAAACTAAAAAGTACAATACTTAACAAAAAAAATTACATTTAATTTTATTTAGCTTCATTAAATTTGAATATATTTTATTTTGACTTTACAAACCTCTAATTACAATACTACAAAGGCAAGTACTAGCCACTATGTGGCACTTGTTAAACTAGCATACATATATTAAATATTAATATATATAAAATACACCGAGAGTTATCATTATCAGGCGCGTATCCACAATATCTTGAAAACTTAGATATAAAAATGACCTTTCTATTTTATTTTTTCCTCTTTTTGCATGCAAATAATTTCACATTCTAAAAGTAAACTAAATTCTAATTTCAAAAAAGTCATAAAATATTTTAAGTAAAAAAGCTTTTGATTTGTATCTTTAAATAGGTTAGAAGAAAAAAACCTCCACTTCTAAATTTTTTAGTTCAATTGAATTTTATTGATCTTTAAATTTGAATGAAATCAAGAGAATATTTTGAAAAGCAAGAAAGATAATAGGGGAGAGGGACCCATAGTGGGTCGGGCTCCTATACTGGGTATAAGAGTTGACCAAATTGGAACCATTACATTTAACAAGAGATCTTCTAATTTATTTATTTATTTCCAAAAATAGGACATATGTGGACCAATCAATGTTCCCATCGTATTTGTTTACTTTTTAGTATTTTTTTATTAATATTAGGTTGCATACACAAATGATTAACAAGAATTTTAAAACACAAATGCAACTTACATTATTTTAAACTTGTACACAAGTGGATGCAACAGAACCCAAAATGTCACATTAAAGCATTTATATTAATAAGTAAACATCCAGCCATCAACCTAATTTAAGTTCCAAGTTGAATTATAATAAATAGTTTTAAATATTTTTTCATTACAACATATCCCATCTAACATAGAGATCCGTCCAAAAAAAGTGCATATAATAAAAAATTGGAGTCTCAAATAAAATGTAATAGTGCCCAAGTGCACTCAAAACAGTGATAAATGCCCATCTACTGGTCCCTTTTCCTTAATACCTGCAAAAAAGTCACAGATAACCGTGTAAGGCTCACCAAACTAGCTATCAAAACAAGAGGACAACAATTTACAAATTATTAAAATCTAGCACAAACAACTCAAATTAAAATCAATCAACTCTCCATTAGTTCCACACCATCAACAGTTTAAGGCACGTAGATTTTCTTTGCCATAGTAGATTTACAGTAAACAATTCCACAATTCCTCCACCACTCATTTTGTTAAGTATTTTCTATGCGGACATGGAAATTTCACCGTTTGAGCTTTAAGGAAGTTTATTTGAAGTTTATTTGGCAGTGCTTCTTAAATATTGTTCAGTTCAAAGTTATTCTTGAAAATCATTTAATTTTTTTATTTATTAAATATTTTAGAGAAAGATATGAAAATTTTAGTTTATTGGAAGGTATTTATTTCTATTTGTAATCATAATTATACTTAAATATTGTTCAGTTTAGAATTTCATTGTGAACTTTAAGAAAGTTTATTTGACAGCACTGATTTCTATTTCTAGTCATGATTATTTTTAAATATTGTTGAATTTAGAGTTATTCTTACATAATTATTTAGCTTTGATCATAGTGATAAATTCGCAAAGCATCCTTAATGCATCCTTAGACTATACTTTCCAACTTGTTGTGAAGGTAGAAGCAAAGTGGCAAAAAGTATCAAAGCCTTGCTTTCCCTGTATTTTGTTGTCATATCTTTGTATCAAAGTTTATTTGTACCCTTTTTGTTGCATTTTCTGAAAGAAACAAGCCTCTGGGGTATACATTTATTCGCTTTCCTGCAAAATATTTTATGAAGCTCCATTTCACACTGTATTTGATGATTATATGAAATCATACATGATTCCTCCTCTGTAAATGCTTACAAAATTTTTCTTCACTTCAAATTTTAACATTCTTCTAATATTAAAGATTTCAAGTTACCATATATGTATTGCGAGGCAAAACCTCATTGACATTTGATTGTTCACTATAATATGGTTAGTTCCTTTGTTGAATCCTTATGCCTCTTAGGATTGGGGGTTACTATATTACTTTGGTTAATACTGAATACATACATGACAAAATGGTAAAATCTGGATCCACCCATTCTGGTGTGGATTTCAGATTCAAAACCATTTCAGACGACCTACCTCCAGAGCATGGGTGCATCCACCAAATTTATGAGCTCTCCAAATCCTTGGTAGAGAAATGCCCTGCACATTTGGAAAAACTAGTGGAGAAGTTGAAGGCCTTACCAGATGTCCCTCCCTTAACTTGCATTAATACTGTCATTAGTGAATGTTACTTGAAATAAGGTCATAATTGAATTAACAAAAGTTGATGATTGCTTTTAAATTTTAGCTTGAAAAATATTTTCCCTTTTCTCAGCACAAACATTGGATTGGGGGTGAGTTGGTGACTATGCTTGTAGTAAATTTGGCTTTGTATCCTCCAACTATGTGGTTTTTAAATTTTGGTTTGAAGCTGCTTATAAGTATCAAAGTTGTGCCTAAATTAAAGCAAGATTGTACTTTAGTATTCACTTGCCCTTTATATGTAGATCTTACACAATATGCTCAAATGATATGAAAGAAATTCAAAAATCAGTGAAATAAAAAATACATATGAAAATTCACATCTTCAATAAGAATTAGAAATAAAATGATATGAAAGAAGATATTAACATGAAAGCATTTCAAGTAGACAACTTTTCATTGATTATAAATTATGTTTCCTTCTATACAGGCAAGGTTGAATCTGTACTGGGTTGACTAATTCAAAGTTCTGGATTTGAACTGAAATAAGAACTTGGTGGAGATCCCGCCAATTTTGATGAATATTCTTGCTTAAGTATGTGATAAATTATTATTCTAGATAGTGGGCCCCTAATTTTTCCATTTAATATATGCTTGCTTTTGCTATTTAATAATCTGTAAACATATACAAAAACAATCTGATATTATTATTTTTGTTCTCTTGATTCTAGGTAACATTATTCATTGGTTGCATGCTAAAATCATATTGATATCAAATCAAACATAGAACAATCAAAACAAACATATAACATCATAAATCATAATGTGAAACTATCAAATCAAACATAGAACATCATAAATAAGAATGTGAAACAATCAAAACAAACATATAACATCACACATCTTCTGTTCAGAGCATCACTATGAACTTGCCAATTGAACTTACCAATTCAAATTACAAACTGCAATTATAAAGATGAAGAAATTGGAATACCACATGTTGTAATGTTTGTGATTAATATTAGTATAATTGATTGTTGGTCTGTGTTTTTATCTTGCTTTACAGATTTTAAACTATCAACCTCACTGCACGCATGCTCGAGTATTCATATTTGTTCTACATGTCACGTACAAGCCCAAGTAGTTCTTGATAGTTAGGTTGCACCACCCTACAAGCCTCTCTACTAATCAACACAAGCAAGTGGGATGTCCAGTTCAATGCTTTAGGCTCTTCATTTCTTTAACTTTATACTGAAGAGATTCAAAAGATTCCAAATTACAAAACTGATGTCCAAAGGTGTTTGTTGACATGTGCAGATGAAAAACAAAGCTAAAATGCGGACCCGTCGTGGTAGCAAGAGACTAAAGACAACCATGCCTCCAGAAAAAAGAGTTCATTTCGCGTTGGATGAAGACAGTCAAGTCACTAATGAGAGCATTCCTCAACCAGTTATGCCAGTTATTCAAGTAAATGTAGCTACTAGAAGCAAGAAAGTTTCAGTTCAATGGGAGTGGACAAAAGAGGATATGGATTCAACATTGAAATATGTGGAGGATAATGGAATGTTGACAAGGAGTGCAGCCAAAAAGTGGGGAATCCCTATGACAACACTCAACAACTGGTTAGGCGGTTTAACAACATCATCAAAAAAAGGTCCTCCCACAGTATTGACAACAGTTGAAGAGGGTTTGATTGTGGAATGGTGTAAAGAAATGGTAGCAGTGGGCCATGGGCTGGAGATTATTAATCTCAAAGCATAAGTTGTGCAAATATGCCAAACATAACCAAACCCTTTTAAGGATGGGTTGCATGGGAAGTCCTGATGGACTGGGTTTAAAAGGCATCATCCCGAATTGACATTGAAGACAGCGAAAGGACTAGATAGAGACAGAGCTCTAAACCTTAGGTCTGTTGTAGTTGTCGCATTCTATGACACATTGTCCAAAGCATATCAACCCAACCCATACAGACCACATAAAATTTGGAATTGTGACGAAACCAAATTCAGGCTGGGAGAAATGGAGCCATGCGAGTTTTGGCCAAAAGAGGCAGCAAAGTGTCTCATACATTATTCCAAAGAGCAGGGAATGGATAACAATTTTATGTTGTGTTAATGCTGTCGGACAAAGCATACCAGGCTTCTATCTTTTCAAAGGTAAAAAGTAGCTAAAAAACTACATTGCTGGCTACGAACCAGGTGCGTGCATGGCTGCCCAGCCCCACGCTTGGATGATGAAAGAGTTGTTTATGAATTGGCTGCATCATTTTGCATGATCAGTTTCAGGTGGAGTATCACCGACAAATAGGCACTTGCTCATATTTGATGGCCATGGCAGCCACATAGCCATGACAACCATCCAAGAAGCCAATCTTTGGGGATCGATTTGCTCACACTACCAGCGCACACATCACACAAATTGCAGCCATTGGATGTCAGTGTTTTTTTAGCATTCAAGTCATATTTCAAATCAGAAAGAGCAGTGTGGTTGGCAGATATCCTAACATAGAAATAAAAAGAGCAGAATTAGCAGAATTGGGTAGCAAGTCTTTTCAAAAATCACTGACAGTTTCAAACATCACTATTGGTTTTAAAAGGACAGGTATATGGCCCCTCAATCCAGATGCTCTAATGGAGGACATGCACCCCAACAAAACTTTTCAGTTCAACGTGCATGATGATGCTTCTGCAGTGCAGAACATCCTTAGTCTTTCCAGGGTCAATGTGTCAAATGTGGAAGTTGCCAACACATTGTTGTCAGGGCTTGCCAATACTGATTTAAATCCTACAACAGTAGAAACAATGGGAGAGGAAACAACTTTACATGATTCAGGTGAACCTACTGTGGAGGTTCAACTAGTTGATGACATGGCTAAAAGTCAACAAGAGACTAACATGGATGGACTTAGCCTTCCCTCTCCCCCAAGCCAACCATCATGGTTGGTGGAGGGAGCCATGAATTTAGGATATGACTTGCATCCACAGGAAGAAGGCAACACATTCTCTTTCCCCTCTCCACCACCCACGTTGAATGTGGATGAAATGGTACATTACTATGCCGAGTGTGGAGAAGGTGATACCCAAGATATTGCAGATTTGAGTCAGGATACCAAGACTTAACACAACATTCATGGAGATTCCAACCAATCCTTGGTTTCCCAAGTAGATTCATATATCAGCAAATTTCTCAAACTAACAATTCACATTGTGAAGGAAAAACCCGGGACAACAAAGGATAGAGGAATTTGATTGAGTTAATAGTCCCAATTATTAACAACAGATGAATACATGAACTTGTTAATGGAACAAGAGCAAAGGAAGAAGGAAATTTAGGAGTTAAAATTGTGAAAGAGGGAGCAGATTCAAAAAAGAAAGGCAACACGTGTTCTTGCAAAGGAGCGGAAGGATCAAGCCAAACTAGATAGAGAGATTACACGGCAAGCAAAGGAACAACAGAAAAAGGAAAAAGATCTCAAAAGGGAGGAAGATAGGATTCAAAAGGAGCAGGATAAAAAGGAAGAAGTGCTTGAAATGGAAAGGTTGGATCTACAGAGACAAAGGGGTTTAAGCAACCCCTTAAACCCTTTGCCCAAAAATCATGCCTTGTTTAGGTAGATGGTCAACATTCACATCCCTAACTATCATACAGTTGTGACCACCACTCAATTTCCTTTAAGTATAACCCCACCCATTGTGACCAGTACTCAATTTCCAAGTGTAACCCCGTCCATTATGAGTAGTACACAAAATCTAGGCCTAAGGCCATCCCATTTGAACAACACTCTAAGTCCACCAGCAAGGAAAGAGAACATGATTAGGAGTAAGTTGTCAAGCAACCAGGCAACAAAAACCTTTGCCACTTCGAATCCAATAAGTTTTCCAGTATGGTTTGAATGAGATTGGTAGCAACCAATCATTCTAACAAACAAGTTTCAAATTGCAGCCAAGGAGGCATTTTTTTGCATTTTGTATTAGGGGGCATACAAAAATGATTTACAAGGATTTGCAAAACATAATTGCAACTGACATGATTTATACATATAGAAAGTTTAATACATCATGGTTTTGTAGGAAATAATTGCAACTTCCTTAGAGGTGATCAAAAAATTCAATGTCATGTGGAATATGTGAAATTAAATGCAGGTCTCTAGTTGGCTCATTCCTTGTTTATGGAAATTCTAAATTAGTTGTCCATGTATTTTTATTATGTCTTTGATTAATGTGGTGCAACCTAACTGTCAAGGTCAACATGGGCTTCACATTCTTCACTATTATAGATGGCATGTCTTCATTTCAGTCATATGCATTTATACTCAAACATGTGTGCAATGAGGTGGATAACTTAAATATTTCGTTTGAACATGCTGGAGATCAATTTTCCATGTGGACGACACATTTCTTTGGCGGGGTCAATTTTTTGGCCATTTTTTACTGTCGACCGAAGACCGGACACACCATACATCAGTGGTGGGAAATGGCATCGTGAGTTGTGCTCGTGATGCCATGTGGCATCCGAGCAACTCGCCACCTTTTAATCACACACTCCCGCATTAAAGAGAAGTCCAGTCGCATTTAAGATGAAGTTCAAACTCATTAACTCCTACTCCTTCCTTGTTTTGTTGGTTATCATGCCTTGGCTTTTCACAGCTATGGAGTGTTCAATGCTCTCCTCCTTCACACTCAACAAACCCTTTGACACCATTACCAATCTGCTCTCTGTGTTTGGTAGTTGCAGATGGCACCCATAATGGAGATATATATACATATGGCATATATATATATATATGCCATATGCATATGCATATATATATACATTCAAATGTAATATATACATACACATGCATATGCAGATATAAACATACATACACATGCATATATAAACATACATACACATGCATTTATTAACATACATACACATGCATATATAAACATACATATGCATATGCATATATCCATACATACGCAGATATAAACATACATACATATATACACATGCATATATAAACATACATATGCATATGCATATATCCATACATATGCAGATGTATTAACATACATATGCATATGCATATGCAGATGTATTAACATACATATGCATATGCATATGCATATACATATATATATATATACATACATATGCAAATGTATTAACATACATATGCATATGCATATGCATATGCAGAGAGTTTAATATGCTCATAAATGGAAGGTTCTTTTCATTTTTTGTCTGGTTGTAATCATGTGGCTTCGGTATTGAAATGGGGTTATTGTTATATGTTTATTGTTTGCAATGGCTACGCTCGTTTATCCTTCGACCCTGGTAAGGATATCCTATCCTGCTTAGGCAATGATCTTTTGGTTTCATGTGTTTACACACACACATACATATACATACATATACATATACATATACATACATATATATACATATACATATACATATACATATACATATACATATATGTATATGTATATGTATATGTATATGTATGTATATATATGTATGTATGTATATGTATATGTATATGTGTGTATATATATACATACATACATACATACATACATACATTTTTTTGTCTGTGTATACAACATAACAAAATATTTAGGGTGTCCACATCATCGAATATAGAATAATTGAATACCCATGGATAAACAATAACCCCAAGAAGCAGATGAAAATTTTATTTATTTCA
Source organism: Sequoia sempervirens (assembly GCA_007258455.2). Lineage (NCBI taxonomy): Eukaryota > Viridiplantae > Streptophyta > Pinopsida > Cupressales > Cupressaceae > Sequoia > Sequoia sempervirens. Next base: position 63,380 of record VDFB02124521.1, on the reverse strand, counting down.
GATAACGTGGTGCACCAGTTGGAGGGCTCAAGTAAACATGCTTTAAAAGGTATTCAATATGATATCAATTATAAACTTAAAATGCACTTGCAAAAATAATTTGTAGCACATTAAAACATTGGTCATTCCATTTTCTACAATTAGAAACAGTAAAATTAAATTTATAACTTAAATTAAAGAGTCACAGTGATGCTCAAACAGGATTTTGCAATTTCCAAAAGCAATAAATGTGTTAGAAAACACAAAAAATGACCAATAAGTTGTGTTGATAAACACTACTCAAAGTAGAAAAGTGTTACAACAAACACCATTGAACACCAGTTTTGCCATTTGGAATCTTTTGAATCTCTGCAGTACAAAGTTAAAGAAACAAAGAGCTTAAGTATTGAACTAGACATTCCACCACAAAGAAACAAAACAACCTTCCATTAATGACCACAAATAGCAAAAGATGGAAGAAAACTATTGCAAACCAAAAATAACAATCAATAGACATGAGGTGACACTCCTTGTTTTCCAGTTGATGTCTTTGAAGCAAGGGAAATCTCGTAGTCTTTTAACTCAAGCTGCCCGCCACTATACAACTAGGTTTATTATTGCAATGCTTGCACTCTTGGCTTGCTCTTTCTTATTTTAGTTTTGGGAAGCCAATATGGGTACCTTTCTCATCAATTCCTTCCTTTTTTTGACTATAGATTAGTGTTGGAAAAAGTATGAGGCTACTTGGATGTAAGGCAGGAAGAGATAGCCTGTGCTTTTAAGGGAATAGATTTGAGTTGGGTTTTTCCCATCATAGAGACGATAGACAATTCCACTTTTGTGGACAATGACTTATGGCTCCAGTGAAGATATCTAAGTGGATCATCATGTCCGTGGACAATGACTGCTAAATGATGCCTTAGTACAAAGAAAATATGGTATAAATCTTTTGACACTATTTAGGAATTGTCTCTGCCACTACCAAAGCCTGCAGCTGCATATGAGTTTTGTAGTATTGCTTTTGTATCGAATGTTTTGAAGTTCGTGTTTTTAAATTTGTGTAGGAGGCATTGGTGACATGAGATGTTTAGATGTTTATAAGCCTACTTTAAAACCTCTTAATGGTGTCAAAGGGGTTTTTGAGTGTGAAGGAGGAGAGCATTGAACACTCCATAGCTACAAAAAGCCAAGGCACGATAACCAGCAACACAAGGAAGGAGTATGAGTTAATGAGTCTGAACTTCATCTTAAATGCGACTGGACTTCTCTTTAATGCGGAAGTGTGCAATTAAAAGGTGGTGAGTTGCTCGGATGCCACATGACAGTTATTGAAGCTAAGCCTTCTTTAAAACCTCTTAATGGTGTCAAAGGGTTTGTTGAGTGTGAAGGAGTAGAGCATTGAACGCTCCATAGCTGCAAAAAGCTAAGGCATGATAACCAGCAAAATAAGGAAGGAGTAGGAGTTAACAAGTATGAACTTCATCTTAAATGTGACTGGACTTCTCTTTAATGCGAAAGTGTGCGATTAAAAGTCCTATTATATTTGAAAGAGGCTAGGGTAAGTCCCGGGTAAAAAGAAATGGAGATACTCAAAAAGAGATATTCTAAAATATTGTTTTGTTAATGTTGTTACATATCTAGTTTCAAACAGTTCTGAAATATAAATATTATAGTTTGATATATTAATGAATATTATGTTTTGTAGATTTCAGAGCTTTCAGAGTGATTTGGCTTCCACCTTGAGTCAATTGTTCTTAGGTGTCTTCTTGTCCTTTTAGGAGTTGGTGCATGGGTTGCTGTGTATTTTGAATACTATTTTTAACTCTTAGGCTGATTATTCCATGCTGTTGTGTATTCATTCATTGTCTTTTAGGCATCATTCATGTATATTTCCTAGGTTGAGATTTCAAAACCCTCTTTATCCTTAATTAAAAAGTCATTAATTTTATATTATTAAAATCTATAATTTTTTTATCTGTCAGATAATTTTATAGTTCAGACAAATGCATGGAAACAAAGTACTACCAACTTATTAGTAAAATTACACAATACAAATAAAAAGCAGACCCATTTATTTTATTGAATGTGGACATATGAACTCTCACTCCGAATCTATGAATTAAATCCTAGTTTTGATTCCAAATGAAAGAAAATCAAAAGGATTAAACGTAAAATTCCAAATATTAGTATTAGGGGTCGGACTTAGCTGGATTTAACGGGTTAACGAGGGTTTTCAAGCTCTGAAGACACGATTAAGATAGTGGGGGAATGATTTCCAACACTAATCTATAATGGAAAAAAGGAAGGAATTGATGAGAAAGGTTAAAAGACTGAGTTAAAAGACTACAAGGTTGCCCTTGCTTCCTTAGCAGGATAAGATATCCTTACCAGGGTCAAAGGATAACCAAGCGAAGCCACAAGTGACACAACATTAAACAACCGAAAACCCATGTGAAAACCCAAAATCCTTTTGAAAACCAAAGCTTCAAAAGACAAGCAGACGAAAAACTAGAAAACGTTAAATGTACGAGCACATAAAACTTTGCAAACACAATAAAACCAAATAAATCCTCTTTGTTTTCGAGCTAGAAAGGTCATTGCCTTAGTAGGATAAGGAATCCTTACTAGGTTCAAAGGAAAAATGAGCAAAGCCAGCAGATGCACTGTGTCTTATCAGCGCCAAGGTGAACTAGTATGGGTGCCATCAGCAACAAGCAAAAGATAGGAAAATAAACAGACGAAACAACATTGAAATAATATCAAGATATCTATGAATATTGGCTAACTCAAAATTAACTGGAAACATCTATAGGCAAAGGATTAATTAAAAAAAATCCCCTACAAAAAGAAACAACACTTAAGACAAACAACTAAATCTTATTAAATCTTTTTCATGAAAGTATTGTGCAGGTCTGATTTTTTTTTTCATTGTTATTTTTAATTATGAATTTATTTCAGATTATGTGTTTAAAATACATAAAATAACAATAGTATATTAAACTGTTGTAAGTTACAACGGAAACATGACATACTTGGTTCACAACTACAACCAAACATTCAACTAGAACTGTGTACATAAAACAGTTCCACAATCACTATTGAAACCAAATAACAAAACCTATGCATATGCAATAAGTAAGAGACCTTTACTAAGATAGCAATGAACTAAAGAGGTCCAAAATTTATAAATTCTTTAGTGCAATTAGAGTATAAGATGTGGTAAAAGGAAATCCTATGCGAGAAAAGGAAATGTGGTAATCAGATTTATATGAACAAAATCTACAAAATCTATAGGTAGCACTATAGACTATAGACAAAATCTATATGTAGCACTGTAGACTATAGACAAAACCTACAAGTACTCAAATTATGTGCAATAATTCCCAGGGGGTTTTGATGCAAAGTGAAATAAACCAGAGAAAATCCCCACTATTATTTTACTCTTAGGTGTGAACACGGCTGAAATCATCTCTTTTCTCACATACGAGATTTTAGACATTTATGACACTAAATTGCATGAATCAACAACTAAGCCAAAACATAACAATCACTTATACTATTGGCTTATAGCAAAAACTGGCAAGTCATGTTAGATGAAAATTTGAGAAATAAACTACTTTATAGCAGAGATAACAAAAGATTTCATTAATTTAAAAACCCGACCTACATGCAAATCTACAACCTAGATGAACAATAGCACCAATACAAACCTTGACACTAATTCATGAAATTTAAAACAAAGTGATAATGAACACAAGAAACAAATTCAACACAAACTTGAATAATAATTTCAACAACTTAATTGCATCATCAACTATCATTAATAAAATCTTGTGCACCAAACACTTGTTTATAAATTTATAAAATGGTACTTTTTGATGTAGGATAATCATGAAATAATCCAAAAAATCATAGAAGGAAAACTTTAGTGTTTTATGTTTGATGATAAAATTAATTTGTCTGAATATATACAGATGCGTGTAGTTCTTTCATTTTCTAAGAGGATTTAGTTTGTGGTACATCTCTTGCCTAACTGTGTAGCATACTATTGAGGAGTCGTGGGTATTCTTCTCGTTTACAATGTCAGTGATGAATATCTTTCAACAAAATTCTTGTCATCAGATTGGTTTAATATAATTTTTGATTTGTACAAATGTTTTAATTCTTGAACAAATATTTTAATGGATTTTTTGATTTGTTGTTTGTTTCAATTTGGGAATTTGTGCATTTTTTTTTTACCTGAAAGATATTTAATTTGTAAGGTTTTTGTCAGTCTTTATTTGCCAGAGTGTTTTTTTTTGACAAAGGATGTTTATAAACATTTTATGTGACAACATTCATTCATTTTCTTTCAGTTCAAAAAATAATAATGTGGAGTCAACCCATGCCATTACAACAAATGGAAATCAATATGTGGAGACAATGTCTTTTGGAACAGAGTATCAAAATGACAAGACATTATACGCTGTAGTTGTAGTAAAGTGAACATCACCCAACACCTACCCTTGAATTTATCATTTCTTCATGACACTGACAAAAAGTAGATCTTGGTTTCTCTCAACCTTGAAGCCAGTAGAATTTTTATTTGGTTCACTTTTGAGGAGAACTAAAATCTACTTGTGGGGAGACCCCAAAACAAAAATGAACCAAATGGAGAATCAAAATCTTCTTTTGTTGGAAACTCCAACAACAAATGAAGAACAAAATCTACTTTTTGGGTCAAAACAAAAATGAACTTATGGGAAAATCTACTAACTATAGATTTTGATTTTGCATTTGATTCATTTTTGTTTTGGGGTATGGCACAAATAAATTTTGGTTCTCCCCCGAAAAATGAATCAAAGGGATAATCTACTAGCTGCTCCATAGAAGCTATTGTATACACACTTGGACATATTTGAAACACTCACTACTTTAATCTCTGTCACCAAAGCGCGTTGGAGTGACAATAAAAAAAATAAAAATAACCCATTGACCAAAGCGCGTTGGAACGCTCCATAGTTGCTCCATAGAGGCTTATCATAATGTCTCCCTAAACCAATACTCAATCTTAGAGCAAGCCATACATCACAACCTTCCTCCTCACCCATTCCTTGAATGGGCTGAAAGACTCTGTTATACTGAACTCCAAACAATGTATAATTCTCTACAAAAAGATTGGTTATTAATGGAGGCAAGACAAAAAGAAGAGGTGGGGGGGAGGGATTTGCAAGAGATGGGTAACTCTTATAATAAATTATGGAACCCTTCCCACTCTGCACGCTTGACTAGGATGAAGACAATAATGGGGAGAAGCGTTGAAAAATGAAAGGGGAAGCCAATGGCATGGACGTTAAAAAAAGGTTCCAGATAGCTACCTAAGTCGTGGACATGGATTGATGATTACATAAAGAAATGATGCCTTGCCCACATTAATTGGTGGAAAGATAAAGTTAATCTTTATAATATTTCAGAAACAATTGCTATACCACTGTATGACATGTTATTATAATATTAACTTGCCATTAAATTGCGGTGATAGGTCTCTTTAATGGGTATTTTATTTCTTAAATGATGAGGACATCTGCAATGTATACTGATTAATGTCGACATACAACTTTATCTTTAACCTACCATATAACCAAGATCATTCTACCTGAACATACAACGTTTTAGTAGCCATATGCATGCCAACCCACATTGTATGTAAACATCCATCAACGCCATGGTGAGCTATCTGGAATTTTTTTTACTGTAACGTATCAACGTTTTACTAAAACGCTGTCCGTTTAGGCAAAATCAAATTTTACTGTAACGTATCAGCGTTTTAGTAGCCATGGTGGGCTATTTGGAACCTTTTTTTAATGTCCATGACATTAATCTCGTGTAGAAGATGAAAACAAAGTCTTTTCACAACTTTCCGAACCACTAAACCAAACGAATAACGAATAACCAAACAACAAAACAATATTTCAAAACTGTTAATGCTATTAATGCTATTACAAAACCGAGCACAAAAAGCTTTGCAAACCCAAAAAAAACAAATAAATCCTCTTTTTCTCAAGCCAGAGAGGTCATTGCCTTAGTAGGATAAGGAATCCTTACCAGGTTCGAAGGAGAAACAAGTGAAGCCAATGCCAAGGTGAACCAGTATGGGTGCCATCTGCAATGAGCAAACATAAAGAGCAGATTGGTAATGGTGTCAAAGGGTTTGTTGAGTGTGAAGGATGAGAGCATTGAGCGCTCCATAGTTGTAAAAAGCCAAGGCACGATAACCAACAAAACAAGGAAGGAGTAGGAGTTAATGAGTCTGAACTTCATCTTAAATGCGACTGGACTTCTCTTTAATGCGGGAGTGTGCAATTAAAAGGTGGCAAGTTGCTCGGATGCCACACGGCATCACGAGCACAACTTACGATGCCATTTCCTGCCACCGATGAATGGTGTGTCTAGTCTTCGGTTGGAAGTAAAAAAATGGCCAAAAATTCGACCTCGCCAAATAAATGTGTCGTCCACGTGGCAAATCGATGTCCACCTTGTTCAAACGAAATATTTAAGTTAGCCACGTCACCGTCTACGTGGAAAAGTCAAAAAATAATTTATTCGAATGATGTGGCGCGCCAGGTGGAGGGGGGAAGTTAGGGTGACCCACTATAGGTCCCTCTCCCCTATCTTCCAAATAAATTAAAAAAAAAGATATAACATCCATTTTTCTCTAATTTTAAATATAAACCGTTTTTAAATCTGTTTTAAACCTATGTTAAATCTGCTTGAAAAAGCATCTACATACAATGAATGTAGTTATGCCATCTGCATGCCATTTGAACGTCAAATTCAAGCTATTTTTTTTTTCCTTACATTGAATTTTGCTTTTTGGTAAATGCCATTGTAATACACCTCTGGACATAATTAGATTATTTTATTTTAACTTTTAAATATTATTTAAAAGCAAAACTTTAAAAACAATTTAACAATTTCATCTCTAATATACCAAATACTTTTATAAAATTTATATATAAAAAACATATTAGTAATCTCACATGGAAAGCAATGCATCATTTGTTCAATCTTGATTGTCTTGGGTTTTGATCTTTAATTAACAATAAATCATTGAAGTTCCATTACTAATATTCTTTTCAAAATTCGCGAATTTTAACCTCCTCCTCTTTGTACAATTCAGGTCTGTTTTGAGAGTCAGCTATACTGAAAGATGAATATTTCCAAGGGAGGCATATTGGGGAAGTTCTAAGACGCACTGTTTAAAGCTCAGCTTGCAGAAGAATTATCGAAAGCTTGAGACGCAGCTTTGATCGTTTCTATTTTTATTTTTGGTTGGTATTTTTAAGGTGGGCAAAAATGGTGCTCGCACAGTTAGGCGGGAGAATCTCCCGCGCCATTCAGCAGATGAGCAATGCCACCATTATTGACGAGAAAGTTTTGAATGAATGTCTCAACGAGATATCGAGGGCGTTGCTGCAGGCCGACGTGCAATTCAAGATGGTCCGCGACATGCAGATCAACATTAAAAAAATTGTCAATTTGGAAGATCTCGCTGCTGGCCACAACAAAAGACGGATCATTCAACAGGTATACTCATCCATCATCCATCTTCCTTTCTATTAAATTAATATTGAACCCTATTTGCTAGGAATGTTTTTCAGCGGCCAATATTTGCCAATATCTTATTCAGACCATTTTCTTCTCCAAGAGTATTATCATTTGAAAATAAAGATTCGACTTGATTTCGAAAAACAAAATTTAATTTATTTTTTAATTTTGTAAATTCTCGTGTGGGATAGTCTGGTAGCTGGTGTCACTGCACCCAACACGTTGAATGCCGTATGACTCCACTTTGGAAGCCCTAATTCTCTTACCAGTCATGCCATTTAACAAACAATATTTCTTCTATGTGAGAATTTGGCATTTTTTGGGTGTAAAGCACACAATCTCAAAAAACTATGAACAACGCTTATGAATTACGACTAGACATAAGAGACTGAGATTCCAATATTAAAGAAACATTCACTGTGATGTCTGAACTCCTTAGAATGTATGCTTCCTTGAAATTGTTTCTAACTCTAACCCTAGTTGGTGCATGGGAACCTAATTTTGGAGCCACTTGCATTTGCTCCTTCGTGGAAGGGATGACAGAGAATTTTTTAATTTACTTTTCTCCTGAATATTGTTTACAAATATTCTACTTATCTATGTGAGACCAATAGAAGTTCTTGCGAACACTTATTATAGATTAATACATGTTCCTTACGAGTGCATGCTAGAAATAATCTATGGAAGGCCAAGAGTCACTACTTAAAATCCACTTTATTTAGAAACTACATCTACATTAGAAGCCAACTATGGAAGACCAAGAGGCACCACTTAGAATTCCGCATTAGATGCCCCTATGGGGCTATGGGGATTTGAACTTGGGTTTCCACAATGAGAACCCAATGCTTTAACCAATTAAGCTCAACCCCTTGGACACATAGAATTGGACATTACTATTTTCTTTTTGTCTCATTCAAAACATGTTTAGATATTGTATAAGATCAAATATGAAGTTAAACACAAAATTTGAAGGAAATTGGAAGACTACTTTTCGATTAGGACTAAGCATAAGAAACCAAGAGTTCATTAATGAAAAAAATTCCACTAGGATTCGTAAACTCCTTAGAATATATTATTCATTAAAACAGTCCCTAATCCAAACCTTAAATGCCGGACAAACAACCTGTCATGTCCCCGATTTAGCTGAGCCCTAATTTAAATTTGGGCGGGAGCTAGTGTTTTTAAACACTATGAAATTTGAATTAATTAAATATTAAATAATAACTAGTATTTTAAATTATATTAAATAATAAAATAAATTTAAATTATTAATAGTAACATTTAAATTTAATTATGGCCGACCCATGTGGGAAGGCATTTCTAATCAGCTATTTATACTGGCTTGATTCATTTTGGAGGATCATAAAATCACGAATTGAAGCAAGAAATCTGAATTGGTCTGTAGGGATGAAAACCTCTATAGGGTGACTTGAGGTTAGGACGAAAACCCTACCTCTGTTCTTGGCAAATCCACACAGGGTTTGCAGATTGAGCGAATATAGTGGATCCATTCCATTTTCATGTTACAGGTTTTGGAGGCGAATTGACCCAAGCAGTTATTGTCACTGAGCCGACAATCTGACATCCAAAAGTGCCACTGAGTTAGTCTCTAGACGGGTACTTGAGTTGTTATAGCGATTTGTCATGCCTATCTTCATTTACTGAAATTCAACCACTTTCAGACTGGCCGTATGGTGTGAACACATCGGATCTATATTGGTTATCTTTTGTGTGGATATTTAGTGTGCTATGAATGTATGTGTGTTTGTTAAATCTGTGGTATCAGTCCTGTAGCACCTCTCATTGTTACTGTGAATTAGTACTCTTTATCTCTGTGGATGTTGTGCACTGCTGTCATATACAAATCTGGGTGTTATATTAAATAAACTCGTTGAAACCATTACGGTTTGTGCTTCTTGCGATTGTCTACATATGCAACTTCAGTTCTGGGAGTATTATGAGAATTGTTGTTAATTATTGCTGTGTATAATTTATCTGTGAAGCAAATCTGATTCAGGCATCTTACAGTGGTAGCAGAGCCTTGATCCTGCCAGCTTGTGGATCCGTTTGTGGAATGAATCCCTGGAGAAGAGACATGGGTTGGCAACCTAAGTTCTTGCCGAAGAAAGAGGAAACTGACCTGAAACAACAACTCCTCAAGAAATATTGTAGCAGCCTTAGGAATCTTGAAATGTTCAACAAAGCACGACAAGATGATCCTGTTTGAAGGGAATTAGAAGATCAGCTACAAAGAGATGAGTGCAAGCTGGCTGCCTATTGTCGTTATGTGCAAGAACTTGTTGCTTATAAGTCCATTGTCACCTATGATGAGTACTTGAAGACATTCACAGAAAATAGAAGGAAAGAAAAGGAAAGATTGATGAAGGAACAATTGGAATTACGAGGAGACGTTGAGATAGAAATCAGGAAACATGAAGAACCAACCATGGAGCAGGAGCAGGAAAAAGAGGCCCAACAAAAAGAAGAGGTTTTCCACCCTGAAAAAGATGGTATGAAAGTATTCAAACCTTATGTCGATAATCAACAATGTTTGGAAAAATTTGATGATAAGGGTTATTCTACTGTGAGAAAGGGTGAAGGAAAGCATGTTGAAGTGGTCCAAGTATTGACCTCCTATGATCAGCTACATGGAGATATAGATGTGGGTTATGAGAGGGATGATACAACTTTTGGGACAGCCAATGAGGACAAGCAAGAGTCAACTATTGCACCTATTGATGGAGAACACATAAGTCTTCATGGCGACCACAAGGATGAAGGAAAGGCTATTTCGGAATTTGCCAAACCAGCATGAATTGATCAACTATGTGGAGGTATGAATGCTACTAAGGAACCAATTTGCGTTTTGGGTAACTTGCACACTGATGATGATCATACATATGAAAGCTCCATAGAAGTTGCTCAAGAAACATTTGAGTTCCTTTGCTCCAAGAATAATGAGTTCGTTGATCGGTTAATTTGTAATCCGGACAAGGAAATTTCTGATGTGCACATGATAGGTCTAAGAGAGCTGATGGACTTTGAGGAAGACACTGCACTTGAGGATGAGGTAAGGACTGATTTTCTGATGTATGACAGCAGTCCTTTATCTTCACATTATCATGTTATGACAGCCAAGAGGATCAGCCTTAAGGCTTGTGATTTTCATGGAGAAACTCATGTGGGACCAGCTCTTGGCAATGGACAACTGACAAAGGATGAAAATTTGAGTGAGTCCCTTGAAGATGCTACAAATAGTTGGGAAGTTGCTGCTCTGATTGTTACCAGTGACATAGGAGGGGCTGATGTGTTCTTCTATGCTCCTATGAGAGGCATCCTACACATCCATGAAGCATTTATCGAAGTTGGAGAGTTGGTGGGTGTTGATGGCTCTATGGGGTACATCCATCTTTTCAATTTTGATACATATGGTAGGGTGATGTTATGGGATCCAGGTGGTGGCATGTTGTCATTGCATGAGGACAAGCAATTTCGGGAAGGGAGGATTGTAATGTCCCCTCTTTTAATCCCTTTTCCTAGGTTGGCTCATGTTAAGGAAAAGCAGGTCGGGCAAACAATAAAACATTTATATTTCTTCCTAGGTCAGCCTTGAGATGGGGAAAAAATAAGAAATTAATAGCAAACTTGCCTAGGTCGGCCAACATAGAGGAGGGAAACATGTATAAATACAAGATCTTGTGGAGCATTTCATCATCATTCGAAATTGTGCTTCTGCTTTGGTCTGCACTTTTTAGCAGCATATGCTGTATGACGAAAACCCTATTGCATTAAGGAAAAGTAGGACGAAACCCTAGTTTCTTCAAGGGCGAACTTCATGACGGAGGTTCTTATGTGCTTCAATGGAGATAATTGCTAGTTCATGCCAATTTTGCATCAGCATTTAGATTGTCTGATTTGAAGGGTGAGTTGTGCAAGTTGGAGGTTCTATTTTAGATTTCTAGGGTGGCAAAGCCCTAACATCAGTTCAGCAGGCCAGCGCACCCTTCGTAGGGTTATTTCAGTTGTTTCTTCATCATTTAGTTGCATTTTTGTAGCTGGAGCAGCTTTGCCCAGCTAGGGTTAGTTGTATCTGCATTATTGGGGTTTCTTCATGTTGTGGCGCATGTTTGAAGCCTACTTTACTTGGTAATTTGCATTCATATTTTGTAGCAGCAGACTGAGGGTTTATATCAGACATTTGTTGACTCATATGGAAGGATCTAATCATGCTATGTTGGTGATTTAATGCTACTGTTATCTGCTACAAGTTTTTCCATCTTTTGGTTGCATTATGTACTACTGTTCATGCATTATAAAACTCAGAAAATTACATCAGCACACTAGGGTTTAAGCAGAAATTGAAAATCAGAAATTAGGCCATCAGTTTTGTATTCCAAAAATCAGAAATTTTGCAAAAATATTGTTTGGGATATTTCAAATCTTTCCATCCATCTTAAATAATAGATACTCCTGTTTCAATCCAAGAATCCCTAATTGGTTTGAGTGATGTCTCTACATTGTTTTTTCTTTTGTCAATAAGGTGGTGCACACATTTTCATACCTAGGAGAAACGAAAAGGTACACTATTGAATGTTGTCACCATTTTCTGCCAATATGATCTCACTAAATTGAAAGGAAGACCGTTTGCATTAATGCAACGTGCAATTTTTTCCTCTGCAATGTCTCTTGTTTCATTTTGACTAGATCTCCTTTGTGCAAGTTATCTTCACCCCTTTGGCACTTTGTGATCAGTCTCCTTCGAAAAAACCAGCTACCTTTCAAAATGGTAACAACTACCTTTCAAAATGGTAAAATGACTTAGCAAGGATGTGTTTCTATGAACTGAAGTTGCATTCACAAAAAGATGGGTGAAATTTAGGTTTATGGAGCTTTTTAGGGTTTTTTGTTTTGATTTAGCATTAAATGAAAAAAATAAAAAATCATGACTGTAGTAGCGCTTTGAAGCGCTCCGAACACCCTGGGCGCTCCTATAGTGTTCATGTTGCTACTCCTGCTCTCATAGCATTTTAGAGCAGGCATAGGCTCGGGTCTTGAAGAACTCGGCAACATAGCTACTAGGTGATGCATCACTATTTTTTTTTGTTGCTTTGGCGTTGTATTCAGTGGTGTATATTGCTCGCCTTGTGTGAAGAGCACTTGTGTGCTTCTTGTTTTTAGGTTATATGGGCATTCCTTAATGGAGTGTCCAAGGACTTGGCAGATGTTACAAAACAATTTTTAATGGTAGTTCATTTTAATATGACCTTCACTTTTACATTTAGTACACCATAGTTCCTTATTTTTTTCGGTAGCTTCTTTTTCCGCTTTCAATTCCTTCATCATTCTTATCAAATCTCTTCTTAGGGCTTGAATAGTCTTCAATTTGTTATCACTACTTTTGTTTGAACTCTCATCTTCTTCTATCTTTCTTTTTCCTCGAGAAGATGTTTTATCCTTACTCTCTATGTCCATTTCTCGGTTATAAGCATCGACATAGGAGGGTGGCACAACTTTCGTCTTCTTCCTTAGTAAAGGAGTCAACCTTTGATGAACCACCTCTTCTTCAATCCCTTCGTAGGTTGGTTTTCTGGTTTTTCCAGTAGTTCCTTCAACCTATGATTGTAAGCTCTCACATTTTCGTGTTTCCCTTGTTTTGTATTGTGGATTTCTGCTACAATTTGATTGTTGTCTTGAAGAAGTTTAAGTTCTTCCTTAAATGCTTTTTTCAATAAATACCACATGGCTTAGAGGCTACTTCCAGCTTCGTATACCAATCTATTGCTATACCTCTCAGGGTTGTTGGGAATGCTCTCAACTAGTAGGCCTTGTTGTCCTAGCCATTGGCTACCCATATTATTTCACATGTTTGCAGTGTCGTACAAGATCCTCTGATCCATTTCCTGTGAACTTTGGAAGTTTTTGCCTCCCAACGTTTAGATGTGTTGGGGGAGTCACCATCCTTCCTTGGTGCATCTTTTGTGACTGCAACTTGGCTAGAGAGTTTTGATTGATATGTTCTGGTGCTTCTCTTGCACTCTTGGTTGTGTATGAATCCTCTACTCGTTCTTCCTTAGCGTTCATCACACTTGGGTTACCCTTGGTATCTTTTCTATGCTCCCTTTATCGTAGGGTTTCAGGCTCCGGTCCTTCACTTCTTGACTCTTTTGTAAGTAATAGTTGTTCAATATGGCATATATTGTTTTCGAACGTTTTTGTTAGTATGTTTGTAGGCTCTCCCTTCCCTTCCTCTACGTTCAATTTTGATGGTGCAAATGGTTTTTCGGCTTGGTCAATGAGATCTACGTATGCCTCTTCGAGGAGTGGTAGATGCCTTGCTATTTCCTCCCACTCTCCCTTTGTATATTCTCTGGTCGTGAAGGTTTTTTTCTCTTCTCAACTACGACTCCAATTTACGCTTCAACTTTTACTCTTGGATGGACTTAGACTTTCGATCAAAAACCCTTAGGTTTCCTCGACTATTCCCTTCATTCTTCTCCTTCATTCCCTTTGTTCGTATATCCTTAGGGACCTAATTTTTTCCTCTAATGGTTCGTGATCGCTTTTTGATCTTTTCCCGTCCTTATTTGAATATAAGGGCATTAATTCTTGGAAGTGCATCATCAGTTAATATCACGTTCTGCTTCTTCCCTTTGGTTCCTTTCCTCGTATTGTTGTAGTATTTGTTGACGACGCTGTTCTTGTTCTTTCTTTGCATGGAGATCTTGTAGAATGATAAAGTGTTGTGCGAGGAGTCTTGGTAATTGGTTCAAAAGATGGTCTACTTTGTCGTTTACTTGTAAGTTGTTCCATGTCACGTCCTGAGGGATTTGTCTCCAGACGGCTTCCCTCCAAATGTGCTCCTTGACAATATGTCCCACAGGTTCACAAGATCTTGTGTGAGATCGTCCTCTCTTTCTTCGTTGGATTGTATTGGTTCCTCTATTGGTTGCCCCATTTATATTGCCACTTTTCCCAACCTTAGATTTTACCAGGATTCTTATAGGCAATAGTGCCAAATGTTTACTACCTAAGTCTACTTGTTTAATTATCACAGAGTAAACAATATAATAAATGCCAAAAACTATAGGAACTCGTAACAGCAATTACACAATTATGTATCGATATATTTCATTTCACAGTTATACAAGTTTTGTTTAGGGAACTTCCATACATGTGGTCCCCTTGTTCTTGATTACAATAGGAGTATATAAAGTGGCCAACGGTTGTTGAGAACTACCAACCGTTGGCAACTTCCAACTATTTACATACGAGAACTAACTATTCCAACTACAAGTAAAACTAATATAATTATTTTGCTAACTACACTCACCATGAGCCTCATTGATTGCAGGACTGTTGTAGGCCCTGAAACAATCATCAAAAGATGTCCAAATTGGAAACTGCTTGCAGGTTTGGACTCCTCTTGGAACGAAGTGTGATTTAAAAAAAAGTGCTTTATTTTGAGTCGGTATGGAAAAGTTATGGCTGCTAGAAGTTAAGGGTTTGTGTTTGGATGGGATTGCTACAGTCAGTGGTTTAGGTCTGATTTGGTGTCAGGTCACCCCCATAGATTGTGTTAGACATTTGGCTAGTGATTGAAATTATTTGGGTTGATTTTTGGATTGAACAACAGTCACCATTCTTGCACCATAACCAATTAGCAGGGCAGCAAGCCATGTGGCAGCTGTCAAATATTTTTAACATGATTTAAATGTTATTGAGGCATTTTGAGTGCCCAAACTAAAGTGCTTTTCCACCTTCAAACTTAGTTATTCATTCCACTAAATAGAAGGCAAAGAGTTGTTTTTATAATTGAAATTAAGAAAGCAGCGTGGTGGATTGGACAACCATTATTGTTGACTGCAGGATCCTTTTCACCTTCTAGCAGCACGAGTTTCCTGGTTAGGTAAGCATGTAGAGAAGAGAGGAAGGTATTGTAAAGAGGATGTTTGGCTGAGAAAACACTATTAGTTGTTTCCAAAGGAGAGAAGAGTACAGGGTTCTTGCAAGTTGCAGACACTAGAGGGAACAGAGGAGACTAGAGGAGTAAGAAACAATTCTATTAGGTCCATTAAATTGGCAGGTCTTCATGTGCTGACACTATTGTAGTGAATGGGATGTTAAACAACACACCCTTCCTGGAGCTTTTCACCCATTTGGTTTTTCTCCAAGTGGAAATTTGTGTCTGCATGTTTTGCTGATTGTGTGCCAGTGTCATGTCCCCAAATTGGGACCTAATTCCAGCTGATGAGAAAAAAGCATTTTTAAATGCTAATTTAAAGTGATATTAATAATAATATTAAATATTAAATAATAAATTTAAATTATTAACAATAACATTTAAATGTAAATAAAATCTGGGCTTAGCCAACCCATTTGGGAAGGTGTGTTAATGCCTATATATTGCGAATCAAATGTTGAAGAGATCATCGAATGAAGACTTAGGGTTTTGACAATGTAGCTGGTCATATCCTGGTGAGACAGAAACCCTACCAGTGGTTCGAAGCCAACTTTCCCATTCATTTCCGCTAGAGTTTGATCGCCTATATTGAGCGACCAGGTTGTGCGCAGATTCCCTTCGGTTCATCTTCATAGGCCTGAGTTTGAAGTGTGCAACGAGGTGTTCATCACGGTGGCTGTCTATGAATATCACGGGTTGTCATTTCGCCATCCACTCCTCTTGCATCCCCTAAGTCAAGCTTCAGCCGAGTCATTGAGTATCATCAATGGCTACCAGATCATATACCGCCATCACCTCTTTGCTTAGCGAACGATCCAATCTGTGGAGTGTTGAGTCCTCTCATTGCCGGATGTGGGTAGTGCGTCCTGTTCTGCCTATAGTTCATCAATTGTATCCTATTAAGGCAGCGCCAATTGCATTGTGGTCATTCTGAAGACGCATACTCTCAAGATCTAGTTGCATTGATATAAACAAGTTGGTGTATGATCGGTCTGAGGGTCTAGTTACAGTCTGGTGCTGTAATGGCTGCTTATAATAAAACAGGTTCAATTTGTGTTATTTCCCAGTGATTTCCCAGTCTAGCGATTTAGTTGCAGTTTCATTGTCTGATTATTGTATTGGTGCTCTGAATTACCTGTGATCAATTCTGTCAGTCATACTTCAGATTCTATGACATTGGTTGTTTATATTTTGTGTTTGTGATTAACTCATATTATCTGCCTATGGTTTCATGCTCAATGACTGATTTTGTTTTGGGGATTGAATCTGCAATTACCTTATGTTCTGAAATACTGCTTGGAACTCATTGATTTGGAATCATATTGCACATATCTGGATTTCGTTATTATTTATTGTGAAAATCAGGATTCGACATCTTACAGTGGTATTAGAGCTTGAATCTTGCCAGCCTGCGGATCTATCTTCCTTTTGACGCATGAAAATCTACATTGGACAGGAGAAATAATATGGATTGGAGATGTACATTACCTAAATTCTTACCTAGGGTGGAGAACATAGACCCTGTCGTAGAGCTATTGCTGAAAGCACGAAAAAAGATAGAAGAGTACGTGTTTGAAGCCCCCAAAATCTTGGATCAATACCAGAGTTTGTTAGATCATGCAAAGGCCTGTGTTCCCCTTGACGAGTACTTGAAGGCACTTGAGTCCCACTACCCCCACAAAAAGGGACTTTATGATTACATAAGGCGAAAGAAGAAAGAAGAGGAAGATTCAAAAACTACCAAGGAAGAGATTAAAGGGCCAGAGCCAGAAGAATTAGTCTTGAAACAAGAAGAGCCCAAGGTGATGGAACATGAGCCAAACGCACAAGATGGGGAAGTCGTAGAAGTATTTGAGTCCCTTGAAGATGCTAAACGAGAGCTTGAAGTGGAGAAGATTTCAGCTATGCATAAGGAGGTCAACAAAGATGTGATGATAGTGGAGCAAAAAGAAGGATTAGGGTTTCAAGCTATCAAACAGGGGGGCATCTCAATGACAAAAGATAGTAATGTTTGGGAAACGTCAACCCAAATTCGAGAATTGCAGGTTTATCAAGGAAACTCCGTGAGTATGCACTTTGATTATAGGGAAGAGGGCCAAGAAACTTTTACACTCCCTTGTTTCAAGATTGATCAGATCATTGACGGAGTTTGGATGAAAGATGCTTATCTCGTCTTGAGGTTGCATAGCGGTATTCTTCAATAGAGCATGATGGAAGAAAATGATGACATTTGTATGCTGCAGAAGGGCAATGATGCTAGCGAGGGTTACGTCAAAGTAGCCCAGCAGAATGGCGAAACAGTGACTTTCAGATTGATATGGGATCCTGGTATACAAGTGGCAATTGCTTGAGGAAAAGCAATTTTCGGGACGGGAGGACTATCATGTCCCCAAATTGGGACCTAATTCCAGCCGACGGGAAAAAGCATTTTTAAATGCTAATTTAAAGTGATATTAATAATAATATTAAATATTAAATAATAAATTTAAATTATTAACAATAACATTTAAATTTAAATAAAATTTGGGCTTGGCTGACCAATTTGGGAAGGCGCGTTAATGCCTATATATTGTGAATCAAATGGAGATCATCGAATGAAGACTTCGGTGTGATGAGCCCTGCTGGCTCTCAACTCAAACCCCAACAATTTCTTAAGTCTTAATGTGTTATTTAGTTTTTTAGAGAAAGTTTATAGACAGAGGAGAAGGGGCACATCATATAAAAAGCTCATAAATTGAGAAACAGAGCTATTTTCAACAGAATAAAATTGCAGAAGGTATTATTTAACAATAACAAAGAGATCACAATTGCTAAACATACCAGAATGTCTCCAGATTATTTAATTAAAGAAATAAGCCAACTCGCCAGCCAAGAATGGTCAAATCTGACAAATATGGACGCCTAGCCTCCAGAATTGACTTTCCCCACTCAGAAACCGGATGCAATGCGATGATAGTAGTAGCCGCCCATAATGAAGCTCAAGCAAGAGTCAAAAAGGAAGCGCCCTAGCTTCTGGCTTCACACGCCATCCTCCAGAAGGCACAAAATTCAATGAAAAGAGTACGGCCCAATGAAGATACTTTAGGATCAAGGTTGGAGCTACTGATCTGTTGAAGATGGCGCCTCTGGATGAAGTAACCCTCTTCTTTACTGAATACCAAATAATAAACCTCTGATTGAACCCTGTAGAACCTCTGAATGAAGCTCTTAACTGCACTGATTCGACTGATCTCTCACAATCTCAAAAGTACTCGACATTGAAGAGATATCGTTCTCCAATGGAAAAATTGTTCAAACCCTGATCACAGGAGAATGCACAGGAAGAAACACAATGGCAAAGTAGAAATATTCAATTGATGAGTTTCTCATTGCCAAAAATGCCCTTATATGCAAAAGGCACAAATTCCAAGAAAGATACGCCACTTTTGATATTTAAATCTTTTAAATTATAATTTAAGTCACTTTCAATAGTTTTGACTTAAATAAAGTGGGCGCCCTTTTTGAGTTAAGTGATTAAAATATTAAATCACTTTTTTTTAGAGAATATTTAAGTGATTTAAAATGTATAAAGTCAATTTGACTTTATAATAAAATATTAAGTTAATTAATAACTTAAATCACTTAAAAATCCATAACTCACTCAAAACACCAAATATTCCTGTGCCGTCAGAAGCTGTCAACTCCTGAACTGCTAACGCCTGCTGTGAACCAATCACTGGGCTCTGAAACGAGAACGATCAAACTCTCCAAAAAGTACGACTGACCCTCTAACCAATCCAGCTAGCCCACAAGGGTCCAATAAAGGGCTAACACACTATTCTCGAGAACTGACTAGAGCGGGGACATTACAGTCCGCCCTCCCCGAATTTGCTTGTCCACAAGCAAACTCAAAGTCGGATGCTGAAGAACACTGTCACTCTCCCAAGTAGCATCCTCTGCTGGTAGATCTTTCCACTTTACCAAGTATTCCCTGATAACCTGCCTCCGAAGATGACGCTCTCTGGAATCTAGAATGGCCTCAGGTATCAAAATCAATTTACCCTCATCATCCAGGGGTGGTAAAACAATAGAAGGAATCACCTGTTGTCCCAACGCCTTTTTGAGACGCGACACATGGAACATGTTGTGAACCTTATTGTCCACCGGAAGATCTAACTCATAAGCCATTTCACCGACACGTCTGACAACTCTGAAAGGTCCATAGTATCGCGGCTTAAGTTTCTCGGCGCCCTTCTTACGAAGGGTAGACTGCCTATAAGGCTGAAGCATCAAATACACCAAATCATCGACCTTGAAAGATCGCTCCACTCGCCTCTGATCAACATATTGTTTCTGCTGATTTTGAGCTTTCTTTATATTCTCTCTGAGTGCTCTCATAATATCTTGGTTCTCCTGTAATAAATCACCAGCACTGGGTACTCTACTGTCACTCAGCAATAAATCAAGAAAACTCGGAGCATCATATCCATATAACGCTTGGTAAGGTGTCATCTGAATGCTCATGTGATGAGTGGTATTGTAGCAATACTCACAAAGGTGTAACCACTTCACCCATGCCTTCTGTTGCCCTGAACTGTAATTCCTCAAGTATCCTTCCACCCATTTGTTGACTATCTCAGTCTGCCCGTCTGTCTGGGGGTGGTAACTGGTTCTCGGAGTGAGTTCTGTCCCGCAAAGTTTGAATAACTCTTGCCAGAAGTTAATCATAAACCTGCTGTCCCTGTCACTGACTATGCTCCGAGGCAACCCGTGCAACCTGAATACCTCTCGGAAAAACAAGTCCGCCACCTGAATAGCTGTGTGTGTAGTAGTGATTGAGAAGAAATGTGCATACTTCGTCAACCGATCTACTACCACAAAAATGCTGTCCTTCCCTTGAGCTTTCGGCAAGCCCGTAATGAAGTCCATGGACAAGCATTCCCACTTCCTCTCAGGAATAGGAAGCGGTTGGAGTAAACCTGCAGGGTATGTATGCTCTTGCTTGTTCTGCTGACAAACAAGACATTCCCTGACATACTGAAGAACAAAAGACTTGAGACCCTTCCAAGAGAATCTCTCCCGTACCTGCCCGTAGGTCTTAAAGTAACGGGATGTCCTGCCATAGGTGAATCATGGAATGACCTCAATACTTTGTCCCTCATCTCAGAACCTGGGACTAGTAAAATCCTCCCTTTGTAAATGATAAGATCATCTACAAGTGAATATCTGTCATCCTGTACTGTCCCATCTACTATGCTAGAAGCCCATGGGTTCTTAGCATACTCTGCTACTATCAGATGTCTCCAGTCCTCTGAAATCAGTGTAATGGAGCTCAAGTGAGGACGGCGAGATAATGCATCAGCAACCACATTCTGAGTGCCCTTGACATAGGAGATGTCAAAATCATAGGACTGAAGTTTGCTGACCCTTTTCTGTTGCCTTTCGTTCAAGTCTCGCTGCCCAAGAAAATGTTTCAGACTATTATGATCGGTTTTAACACTGAATTTACTACCAACCAAGTACTGCCTGAATTTGGCCATGGCATGCATGATGGCCAACATTTCCTTATCGTAGATACTGTAGCTCCGTTCAGGACCTCTTAGCTTCCTGCTCTCGAAAGCTATAGGGTGTCGATCCTGCATGATGACTGCACCAATACCCTCACCACTGGCATCGCAATGTAGCTCAAATGGTTTGGTGAAATCCGGTAAAGCCAAGACTGGACATGTAGTCATGAGAAGTTTGAACTTCTCAAAGCACGCCTGTGCGACAGGTGTCCACACAAAGGCTCCCTTCTTAGTCAAATCAGTTAGTGGCGCAGCATGTCGCGAGAATCCACTAACAAACCGACGGTAGAAGGCACATAATCCTACAAACCCCCTGAGCTGTGTCAAAGTCTCAGGTGTAGGCCAATCAATGATAGCTCGAACTTTCTCTAGATCCATGCTGACTCCTGCACCACTGATGATGTGTCCCAGATATAAAAGCTCGGCCATGCCTAAAGCACACTTGGACTCCTTGGCGTACAAGGACTCCCTGCCAAGTATACTCAATACCTCATCCAGGTGAACCATGTGTTCCTCCCATGATTTGCTGTAAACCAGGATGTCGTCGAAGAACACCAATACAAATTTCCTCAAGTGAGGATGGAAAACCCTGTTCATAGTAGACTGGAATGTAGCTGGAGCATTGGTTAAACCGAATGGCATAACCAAGAAATCATAGTGTCCACAGTGACATCTGAATGCGGTTTTCTCAATATCCTCCTCTCGGACTCTGATCTGATGGTAACCTATCCTCAAGTCAATCTTTGAGAAATAGCAAGCTCCATGTAGCTCATCTATCAACTCATCTATCCGTGGAATAGGATACCTGTTCTTTATAGTCTTCCTGTTGAGCATTCTGTAGTCAATACACATCCTAAGTGTACCATCCTTTTTCTTCACCAAAACAACTGATGAAGCAAAGGGTGACTTACTCGGCCTAATGTGCCCCATAGCTAAAAATTCCTTAATAGTTTTCTCAATTTCATCTTTTAAACGTTTGGGGTGCCGGTAAGGAGTGATCATGGTCGGTTTCGTGCCCTCATCCAGTTCTATAATATGCTCAATACCTCTATCAGGAGGTCTACCTGGTGGAATAGCACTGAAAACCTTAGCATGTTTGATTCGAAGTTCCTGTACATCAGGGTGGTAAGAAGAAGCTTGCTGCTCCAACTGTGAAGGCATTAACTTGCACTCAACAGCCCACTCTACCATGTCGTGTCGAATCAAACGTTCCATTCTCCGGAGTGAAATTTCTTTTAGGTTGCTGTCCTTGATGGCTTTTAGAATATGATTTGTGCCATCTATGCTGAATTTCATCTCCATGTCACGCAAATTAAGTGTGAACTCTCCTATCGCATGAAGCCACTTCATGCCAAGAACTATATCTGTTCCTCCCATGTTCACAACATAAAAATCTGTCTTAAACTCAAAATTGTTGAGTTTCAATGGCAAATCAGGAATCATTCTCTCACAATTGAGAGTGTATCCACCTGCAACCTTCACATGAATGCCTTCAAACTGCTGAGTTTGAATTCCCCGTTTCTCCACTAACCGTGAATCAATAAAGTTGTGGGTTGCACCTGTATCTAGAAGAGATATGACCCTTTGACCAGCTAGGATCCCACGGAGTCTGAAAGATCCCTCTCTCTGCATGCTGGACATATGAGCCTCCTGTAACTCAGTTTCTACTACAATTTCTTCCTCATTTTCTGCTTCTTCTCCATCTGTATCATAGATTGGAGCTTGCTGATCAGAAAAATCAGTCAACATTTCTCCCTCATAAAACCACTCCATGTGCCTATTTTTCCCTTTAGGTTTGAGGGGGCAGTCATGATTAAAATCATACGGACCCTTGCAGTAAAAACAAAGTTTTCTTCTACGTAGATCATTCATAGTTTCACGATCCAATGGTGCTGCATATTTCTTCTTTTGATCAGCATTATCAACCTTTTTTGGATCTGATTTATTATCCGTGTATGAGGTAGAAGGTTTCAAGCCAAATTGCTTACGAGGTGTAGTAAGCTCCATACTGCGAGCTTTCCTCATGGCCTCCTGAAGTGTAGGCGGATCAAATGCCTTGATCCATCCTTTCATGGGCTCGAAAAGACCCTCAATGAAGAGTATAATCAGCCTCCTCTTAGAAATGCCTGTCACCATAACTAACAATCTCTGAAACTCTCCAATATAAGATTCCAAACTACCTAGTTGTTCCAATTGTGCTAGGTCTCTGAAAAATAGCTCAGGATCACGCTTGTCAAACCTCTCTACCAGTCTATCTGTGAACTCCTGGTACGAAGTAATCCTGTCATGGTGAAGAGTAGTCATGCCATGAATCCACCAGTCATGAGCCACGCCATCAAGGTGAAGTGCTGCAAATCGAATGGCATCCTCCTCAGGCATGGGACGTAGTGTCAAGAATGTGTCAAGCTTACTGACCCAGGCACGTGCTGTAACTCTACCACTGCCATCAAAGTTCGCCAATGTAAGCTTATTGGTAGCCTGTCTAAGATCATTCTGCTTGTGTCTAGGCCTCCTGTCATTCCTGCTTCTGGTGTGTTCTCTCTTCTGGCTCATGAATCTATCGAAGTTAAGGTGCTCCTTAACTCTCGGTGGCAATGCATCCCATTCATCATGCATAACCATGATGTTATCTGCAAAGTTTATCTCACCACCCTATTCAACTTCATCCTCTTCCTCACCATCATTTCTGGTAAAAGTAGGACATGTAGCTCTCTCAAAGGTGCGTGCTGGAGCTATGACTCTCTGAGGTTCTCTATGAATACTGCCTTCATGATCTCTATCCAGATTCTGACCTCTATGAAGTGTCAAATTCTGAACATTTGTGCTCAACTGCTAGAGGATATTCGCCACCTGTTCTTGGCTTGCCACCATGCCTCTGAGTACATCTCTAGCCTCTCTGTCCTCTTCATCAAGATGATTCCTGCGAGAACCTTCAGCTTCCCTGTCAGTCATGTTATCAAAGCCTAATTCTTCTTCCTGTTCGTCAAATGGAAATGCTGAAAAAGGTTCAAAAGTATTTCTCTGCAAACCAGGACCTTTGCATGAGTAGTACCTGTCAAACCTATTCTGATGAGGCCGCATAAAGACTGCTAACCCTGCAGGCTGGCAGGATCAGAGCTCTGATACCACTGTGATGAGCCCTGCTGGCTCTCAACTCAAACCCCAACAATTTCTTAAGTCTTAATGTGTTATTTAGTAGTTTAGAGAAAGTTTATAGACAGAGGAGAAGGGGCGCATCATATAAAAAGCTCATAAATTGAGAAACAGGGCTATTTTCAACAGAATAAAATTGCAGAAGGTATTATTTAACAATAACAAAGAGATCACAATTGCTAAACATACCAGAATGTCTCCAGATTATTTAATTAAAGAAATAAGCCAACTCGCCAGCCAAGAATGGTCAAATCTGACAAATATGGACGCCTAGCCTCCAGAATTGACTTTCCCCACTCAGAAACCGGATACAATGCGATGATAGTAGTAGCCGCCCATAATGAAGCTCAAGCAAGAGTCAAAAAGGAAGCGCCCTAGCTTCTGGCTTCACACGCCATCCTCCAGAAGGCACAAAATTCAATGAAAAGAGTACAGCCCAATGAAGATACTTTAGGATCAAGGTTGGAGCTACTGATCTGCTGAAGATGGCGCCTCTGGATGAAGTAACCCTCTTCTTTACTGAATACCAAATAATAAACCTCTGATTGAAGCCTGTAGAACCTCTGAATGAAGCTCTCAACTGCACTGATTCGACTGATCTCTCACAATCTCAAAAGTGCTCGACATTGAAGAGATATCGTTCTCCAATGGAAAAATTGTTCAAACCCTGATCATAGGAGAATGCACAGGAAGAAACACAAATGGCAAAGTCGAAATATTCAATTGATGAGTTTCTCATTGCCAAAAATGCCCTTCTATGCAAAAGGCACGAATTCCAAGAAAGATACGCCTCTTTTGATATTTAAACTTTTAAATTATAATTTAAGTCACTTTCAATAGTTTTGACTTAAATAAAGTGGGCGCCCTTTTTGAGTTAAGTGATTAAAATATTAAATCACTTTTTTTTAGAGAATATTTAAGTGATTTAAAATGTATAAAGTCAATTTGACTTTATAATAAAATATTAAGTTAATTAATAACTTAAATCACTTAAAAATCCATAACTCACTCAAAACACCAAATATTCCTGTGCCGTCAGAAGCTATTGACTCCTGAACTGCTAACGCTTGCGGTGAACCAATCACTGGGCTCTGAAACGAGAACGATCAAACTCTCCATAAAGTACCACTGACCCTCTAACCAATCCAGCTAGCCCACAAGGGTCCAATAAAGGGCTAACACATTGTTCCCGAGAATTGACTAGAGTGGGGACATCGCATTCGGGTTTTGACAGCGTAGCTGGTCATATCCTGGTGGGACGGAAACCTTGCCAGTGGTTCGAAGCCTTCCTTCCCATTCATTTCCGCCAGAGTTTGATCGCCTATATTGAGCAACCAGGTTGTGCGCAGATTCCCTTCGGTTCATCTTCATGGGCCTGAGTTTGAAGTGTGCAATGAGGTGTTCCTCACGGTGGCTGTCTACGAATATCACGGGTTATCATTTCGCCATCCACTCCTTGTGTCTCCCCCGATTCAAGCTTCAGCCAGGTCATTGAGTATCATCAGCAACTACCAGATCATATACCGCCATAACCTCTCTGCTTAGCGAACGATCCAATCTGTGGAGTGTCGAGTCCTCTCATTGCCGGATGCGGGTAGTGCATCCTCTTCTGCCTACAGTTCATCGATTGTATCCTATTAAGGCAGCGCCGATTGCATTGTGATCATTCTGAAGACGCATACTCTCGAGATCTGGGTCATGCTGATATAAACAAGTTAGTGTATGATCGGTCTGAGGGTCTAGATACAGTCTGGTGTTGTAATCGCTGCTTGTAATAAAACAGGTTCAATTTGTGTTATTTCCCAGTGATTTCCCAGTCCAGCGATTCAGTTGCAATGTCATTGTCTGATTATTGTATTGGTGCTCTGAATTACCTGTGATCAATTCTTTCAGTCATACTTCAGATTCTATGACACCGGGTGTTTATATTTTCTGTCTGTGATTAACTCTTATGATCTGCCTATGGATTCATGCTCAATAACTGATTTTGTTTTGGGGATTGAATCTGCGATTACCTTATGTTCTGAAATACTGCTTGGAACTCATTGATTTGGAATCATATTGCACATATCTGGATTTCGTTATTATTTACTGTGAAAATCAGGATTCGGCATCTTACAGCCAGGATATTTATTTTATTTCCTCATTGTTTTTTGAACATTTGATGATGCTATAAATTCTTAAATTGTTTTACTGAGAGTGTTAAAAAGATGAGATAACTTAAGAAATCCACTGTTGATGCAATTCTAGGGTTATAAACCTCAAGGTTTATGGATTATCATTAAGACCTTGTTTGTGTGGGCTTCCTTTGTTCGTTCCTCATCTTTCATCGGCTATCAGCTATGTCTATTGTTCATGTATATGTATCTATATCTGTGTTCTTTATTCCATTACTGCTGTTCAATACAGCCATAACAATATCTATTGTTGCATATATAATAGCATCCACACTGCTATCTAGTTTGTCATCATTCCAATCACATAAGTTTGTCTGTTTTACTTTTAGTTTTCGTCAAGTTCCTGTTGCATTCTCTATCCAGTTTTTTCACGTGCTTTCTTCATTTCTTAGAATTAGTTGAAGATAAAATTATATCAAACAATAAGAAAGGTCTGTTCTTATATAACCCCATTTCTTACCATCTTCCCAACACTCTCGTTTGCCCCTTCATGTGGATTAAAAAATGGATAACTTTCACTGCTATTCACCATATACTAAAATATATAAATAATATTTTCTGTCCTCAATTGTTGTGAGGCTACTAATAGCTGATTGGGATCAGGAAAAAGTTAATTGTTATATATAAGGGTCAATATAAAATCAGAAATGTGTCACCGTGCAAGGGTTTCAAACCGATAATGTAGATCACGTCAAACCTCAACCCTCTTTTACATATAAGTTGCAATATTCTCAAGGGTTTTGAAGCTTGACAGAAGAGGTATTACTCCAAAGATCTCCAAGAAGATACCTACAAAATCGTATTATCGGACAATGAATTACTAAATCTCACAAAGAGAGATGAGTACTCATTATTCCAAAGAATTATGATAAGCGCTTATGGATGATTGTATGGCAAGTTACTAAAGAAAAATTAAATAGAAAAATAATTTTGGATATTCCAACTTCCAGGATTTACATTAATTTTTTTCTCTTTTTTTGTGAAAACATGACTAAAGACAAAGCCCTATGATATCCAGCTTACAAAACAAGAACAACACCATTTGTACAAAATCACATCTTTTTAAATCTCCAGATCTCACTGAATATGAAGTAATGAATCACAAATCATCCTTGGCAAAATCCATGAAATAAAAGCTTGCCGGGAAAATTTATAAAGCAATTATGGATCATGATTTTTTCCATACCAAAGGCAGTGGCAGCAACCATAATTTTGAAAACATGATTCATACTACATACAACTAATTGAAGCCAATTTCCGAGAGGAGACTTCTTCCAATGATTATTCACAAGATAGATTACAAAGTCATTTCCAGTATGGATGAAACATAAGATATTAGAATTTCTGGAAATGTATTCACAGACATTTGAGGACAAAGCCTCTCAAGAAGGGTATACAGGCTATGCATCTATAATATGATAATACTGATAATTAACTATAGTTGTGACTTGGTTACATATCTTGTTACATGCAAGAATCAAAATGCACGTATATAGATAACACAGCCACCTTGCAATTATTCAATATAATATTAATTACTTGTCCCAATATAATATCCATGTCCATGATATTCCATCCAAAATGCATATTTTTGATTCTATTTGTAAATCCACTGTTCTGTATGATTCATGAAAAGTTTAGAAATTCAAAAGTACATCAGTGTATAGAAATTAGAATAAAATAGGTCAACAGGATTCGAAGGTAGAGCTGTGTAATGTCCCCTTCTCAACTGTGATCGATTTAGTTGACTGTTGGCCTATTTCGGAGACCCGTAGGCTACTCGGAGGGTGAAATTAGGGTTTCCTATTTTTGAGGAGGTTGTTGCTTGAAGTTTGGAATTTGGATTGCGGATTCTTTTTGGCTTTTCAGAGAGCTTCGCAGTGGTATAGACTATTTGGTGTTCTAAGCAACTTCATGAATTTACTATTTTTAGTAAATTCTATTTCTGGCAGTGGACGGGTTGGTTTCAGTTCAGTTGGTCCTCTCCTTCAGGCGATTCAGTTGGTATTGATGTTTTTGGATTTTTGGGGCATTTTTATGGAGAGATAAGTTATTTTCATATTATAATGTTATATTTAATATTATAACCCCCTTGGCCTAGCATTATAACTTTATGTTGTTTTAAAAAGGGGACTTTATGGGTGAATGCCTCATCAGGAAAGATTAAATAAATCAAAGGTTCAAAAGTGCATAAGGAGAGTTGGACGCCAACTTGAAGGGAAGACTATTTTAATGAAAAAAGTGAATATTATTGCTTCTTTGAAAGTGGACGCCACCTTGGAGGGAAAAGAGTCAACTTAAATTTGAAATGCCTTGACTTCTGTTTTTGGCGCAACTTCTAGAGACTTATGGAGATTCTCTTCAAGCTTATAAAAGGAGACCTCTTCTCTTTAGTTGATCATCTCATATTTTCAGTAAAGTCATGCTGCCGAAATGGTGACAGATTGCTTCGAGGAAAGCACACCTCCTAGCTTGGCTCATCTTCTTGCTTGAAAGATAGCAACTAGTTGAGAGGTAGATTGTAGTGAGTTTGTTTCCAGCATTGCATTTGAGTTCCTAGCATATTAGTTCAGTTTCCTTGCATTTAGTCTTGTTTTTTGGAGTTGCTGAATATCACAGCTGATTGCAAGATTTGCTCATATCTCTTGAAATAAAAATATTGCAGTTTTGGGTATTTAACCAATCTGATTCCTTGCTAGGGGCGACCTAGTATACCAAGTTTCAGATTTTATTCTTGTGTCTTGGATTTTATGGAGCAAAATCGCCCCTCCTTGGGGGCCGTACATTTTTGAAGTTGTCTTGATTCTCGTGCAAATTAAATGTGAGTCTTTTGGGTTGGTTTCTCTATCACTTCTGAGGCGCCATCATACTAGGAGTTGAATGCATTTAGTTTCATGTGATTTGGGTGAGTATTGAGTGAATTGTGAGCATTTTAGTAAGTTGCTGTGTTGCTGGTTTGTGCTTTTTCTGTCAAAAATCAGTCATATCAGACTTGGGAAAAAGTCATTAGTTGAGTGAGAAATTGATATTAAAGGATTTGTGGGCATTGGAGAGTAGCTAAAATTATTGCAGCATTGAAAGGTTCTAATTTTGTGTTCTTGGCAGGCTTTCTAATTCATTGTAAGCTGAACAGTAGTATTGTCAGCAATTCTCTCTTCTTCTCTTTGAATTACTTGTACTTCCCACTGAATAAGTGGAAGAGGCTGGATTGCCGCCTATTTACTTTTAATTAGTAGTTGTAGGGACCCTCTGACCAAATGCTCGCCATCACTCGGCGCCATCTTTGGTTAGAGTTACTTCAGCTCATCTTGCATTAGATCCTCTGACCATATGCTCGTTTGTCCTAGACGCATTCTTGGTTAGAGTTCCCTTCTAGCTCTCCATCTGCATTGATCCTTTGACCATATGCTCACACCTTGCCCACATCGGGATCCTGGTGTACATCCTTGGTTAGGGGGTTGCTTTTGCATCGTTTTGGTTTTAGAGCTAACTTTAATAGGTGCGTGTTGATTGTAATTGCATTTGAAAAAACAAAAAAAAATTGGTCCGATTCATTACAGTGGTATCAGAGCCATGATTCTGCCAACCTGTGCCCTACAGTGATTTAGTTGTCAGATGAGTGACAGTGATTACAGATACTACACCAGAAGTCAGGCCAGAAAACAATAGTCACAGTTTCCGCCAGTGCCAGAAGTAGATACTTTTTTAGAGGCTTTGAGAGAAACAGGGAAAGCAGTAGATACTGGTAAAGCAGTTGAGAACATGTCAGACAGTCATAAGCAGGCCATGGATGAGAGAGATGAAAGGATGGAAAAGAAGTTTGATGGGATGATTGATATGATGTCCCGTTTGCTTGCATGAATGGACCAACAAACTCCTTAGAATCATACTCCTAATCAAAACCATGCTACAAGAGAAAACAGTGGAGTCAATGGGAACAATGGCAATGGAGGGAGTAGAACTATTGGTCAACGTGAGGCCACCTCTAGAGGATCAGCTTCTTGGCCACTTTTTCCCACATTCACTCAAAGGGAAGAACCACCAGTTGAGGCCACTCCTAATCTTGCGAATGATGCAAGGCAGGCCTACTTGGAGTATGCCACCTTACCCTCTGATCTTAGAGACCATTGGTCCTTTGATCAATTCATGAACCACAGGAGCAGAAAAAATGGTGGAAGAGTTGATAACCGTGCTCAAATGGCTCCTAGAACCGATTATCAGCAAGCCCTTGGGAAGGTGTCATTGGCTCACTTTGATGGAAGTGATAAGTGTTCAGCAAGGTCGTGGGTTTAGAAGTTAGACAACTACCTTTCACTTCGTCCCATGCCAGAAGAAGATGCCATCAAGTTTGCAACACTACATTTGGAGGGAGCTGCCCATGAGTGGTGGTACCATGGTTTGGTCACGCTTGGCCACAACCTCATTCGAACCTACAATGAATTCACCAATAAGTTGATTGATAGGTTCAACACTAAGGATCCTGAAGTGAGATTTCGCGAGCTTGCACAATTGAAGCAGCATGGCTCCTTGGATTCTTACATAGCTGATTTCCAAAGGCTTTCTGTGATGGTGCCCAACATCACTGAAAGAAGGTTGGTTGTTTTGTTTTCTGAAGGATTGGTTGAACCCTTGAAAGGGTGGGTTAAAGCTTTCGATCCACCAAGTCTCGAAGAAGCAATCAAGAAGTCTCAAAGTATGGAGTTATTAGCCCCTAGGCCTAAATTTCCGCCAAAGCTCTTTGGCCACAAGAAGGATAAGAAGCATTTTTCAAATCAGCACAAGAAGTTTCCACCCAAGTTGATTGAAGAGCAACGTGAATAGCTTAGAAAGGAGGGCAAGTGTTATACATGTTTGGAGCCTTGGACCAAGGGTCATAGATGTCCTAGAAGAGGGCGTTCTAATCAAATGGGGGCCTATTTTGATTATAGATCAGAATCTGATATGTCTGATCAGCAGTCTTATTTTGGGGACAGCGAGGAAGAGAGAGCTCCAGAAGAGTCCGATCATGAGCAAGGAGTTGGGGGCCCTATTGCCCAACTCTCTATTGCCCAACTCTCTAGTTTTCAAAAGAACGAATCTTTCAAGGTTCGTGGTGGGATTGGGCGTCACCGTATTGTTGCCTTAATTGATACTGGGGCAAGACATAACTTCATTGACGAAGGTGTGGTTGCAAAGAGAGGTCTCAAAATAGAATAATTTGAAGGATTCAAAGTCATGGTGGCTGATGGGTTTCATATATCTTGCAACCAAAGAGTTCCTAACATGTCTATGCAGTTAGGGAACTATGAAGTCAAAGATGACTTCTATGTAGTTACTATTGGTGACACGAATGCCGTACTTGTTATTCATTGGTTACGCTCACTTGGTGAAATCTCTCTCAATCTACAAACAATGGAGCTCAAGTTCCAATCTGATGGAAAGAAGGTGATGCTCAGAGGAATGTCCAATGGTGGTCCTCGGATTGTGTCATTCAAAAGAATGGAGAGGCTGATTTGGCATGATCAAATTGAGTGGGCTGCGGAATGTATGGTTCTTCCAGCTAGTCCAGTTGAAACAAAGAGGGACTATCCTCCAGATATCCAGTCTATACCCACCAAGAAGAGTAAGGTGTTTGCTGATCTACCTTTTGGGCCGCCTCCTGAAAGAGGAGCTGAGCATGTCATTGAACTCAAGGAAGGGGCCAAGCCAGTCATCACAACACCATATTGGTATCCTACAACACCATATCGGTATCCTAAAAAGCAGAAGGACGAGATCGAGAAAAACATAAAAGAACTCTTGGAGATGGGCTTCATTCGTTCAAGCAAGAGTCCCTTCGCTTCAGCAGTAGTTCTTGTGAAGAAGAAGGATGGCACCATCCGCATGTGTGTGGATTATCGTGCCTTGAATCAAAGCACAATCAAAAATCGGTACCCCATTCCTTGGATAGATGAGCTCATTGACGAGCTACATGGTGCCAAGTTCTTTTCAAAAATTGATTTGAGGTTGGGCTACTATCAAATTCAGATGAGAGGGTCAGATGTTGAGAAGACGGCATTCAGATGCCACTATGGTCATTTTGAGTTTTTAGTCATGCCTTTTGGGTTGACTAATGCTCTAGCCACCTTCTAGTCTTGTATGAACAGAGTTTTTCAGAAACAATTGAGGAAGTTTGTGTTGATCTTTTTTGATGATATCCTCATCTTCAGCAAAACGTGGGAAAAACATCTCAAGCACTTGGAGGAAGTGCTCAACATTCTTGAATCAGAAAGTTTGTTTGCCAAAGAGTCCAAATGTGAATTTGGAATGAAGGAGCTGCTCTACCTTGGTCACATAATCAGTGCTGATGGGGTGAAGGTTGATCCTGAAAAGATCAAGGCGATAGTTGATTGGCCACCTCCAGAGAACTTGACTCATTTGAAGAAGTTCTTGGGTCTTTGTGGCTTTTACAGAAGATTTGTGAAGGGCTACTCTCAAAGTGCTGCTCTTCTTACTGATCTCACTAAAAAGGGGGCTTTCTTTTGGTCAGAAAAGGCTCAAAGTGTGTTCGATAAGTTCAAGAAAATCATGAGTTCTTGTCCAGTGTTGGCCATACCGGACTTCTCCAAGCCTTTCGAGTTACAGTGTGATGCATCCGGAAAAGGTGTTGGGGCTGTTTTGATGCAAGATAAGCATCCCATTGTGTTTGAAAGTAGGAAACTAAGGGGTGTTGAAAGGACCTACTCCATCTATGACAAGGAAATGCTTGCAATCATGCATGCATTAGCTAAGTTCAGACAATATTTGGTGGGGAACAAATTTGTGGTCAAGACTGATCACAATAGTCTCAAGCATTTCATGCATCAGAAGGATTTGAATGAAAGACAACAGAAGTGGGTGAGTAAGCTTCAAGCTTACGATTTCGACATTGAGTATGTCAAAGGGAAAAACAATGTGGTGGCGGATGCTCAGTCTAGGAGGCCTCATTTGAGCTCTTTGTGTGAGCTTACTGCTGATTGGAAGGAGATGTTGCTTGCTGATTATGCCAAAAATCAGTTTGCAACCAGCATCATTGAGGGTACCTTCCATGACGAGAGGTACAAAGTGGTTGATGGTTTGATACACTACAAAGGAAGGATCTTTTTGGTGGCCGATTCTAAGCTCAAAAGGAAGATTTTGATGACTTTCCATGACATCCCACTTGCTGGTCATCAAGGTTACTTCAAGACATATAGGCAGATTCGAGAGAGGTTTTCTTGGAAGGGGTTGAAAGAGGAAATCCAACGCTACATCAAGGAGTGTCCCACTTGTCAGATGAACAAAAAAGAGCATTCTCTTCTAGTTGGTCTGCTGCAACCTCTTCCCATTCCCAACCAAAAATGGGAAAACATATCAATGGACTTCATCACAGGGTTGCCAAAGGTTCAAGGCAAAGACTGTATCTATGTTGTAGTGGACAGATTAACAAAATTTGCTCACTTTTTTGCCATCACTAGCACATTTTCAGCAGCTCAAGTTGCAGATTTGTTTTTCCATGAAGTGTTTAGATTGCATGGGTTGCCGAAAAACATTGTGAGTGATAGGGACAGCAAGTTCCTAAGCACCTTTTGGCAAGAGGTTTTCAGGATGAGTGGTACAATGCTTACTCCTAGCACTAGCTATCACCCTCAAACTGATGGTCAAACGGAGATAGTGAACAAATGGTTGGAGGGCTATCTTAAAAATTATGTCTCGGAGCAGCAAAGGGCATGGGTGAAATGGCTTCACATTGGAGAGTATTGCTACAATTCATCCTTCCACATGTCAATAAGGATGTCTCCATTCATGGCTCTCTATGGTTATGAGGCTCCTAGCTTTGCTGATTTGGTGTTTGGTGATAGCAAAGCCCCTCAAGCCAAGGATTTGTTGTAGCAAAGTCAAGATATTTTGAAGTCCTTGAAGAACAACCTTCAAATAGCACAAAATCAGCAGAAGATGTATGCTGATCAGCAGTGTGTTGAGCGTTCATTTGAGGTTGGAGATATGGTTTATCTTCGACTTCAGCCTTACATACAGTCTACTCTCAAGAAGAATGGAGCTGAGAAGCTCAAACCTCGCTTCTATGGGCCATTCAAAGTCATCAGAAAGGTTGGAGCAGTGGCTTATGAGTTGGAGCTACCATCGAGTAGCAAGGTTCACAATGTCTTCCCGTAATGTCTTAAGCCTCAAGAAGGCGCTTGGACACAATGTTGTTGCTTCATCAGAGTTGCCTCCTTTGGATGAAGAGGGACAGTTGGTTTTTGTTCCAGACGAGATCATTAATTCCAGAGAGCGTTCTTTGAGGAGAAGGACAATCAAAGATTACCTGGTGAAGTGGAAGAATTTGCCTTTGGAGGATGCAACTTGGGAGAATGAGGGAGATTTTACTGCGGCATCGGACTGCGATTTAGCGAGGGACAAGCAATTTTGGGGAGAGGCGAATATAGTAATCACATACTCAGCTATGATTGATTAGGTTAGTTGGCCTATTCCGGAGACCCATAGGCTACTCGGAGGGTGAAATTAGGGTTTCCTATTTTTGAGGAGGTTGTTGCTTGAAGTTTGGAATTTGGATTGTGGATTCTTTCTGGGTTTCCAGAGAGCTTCGTAGTGGTATAGACCGTTTGGTGTTATGAAAACCTTCATGAATTTACTATTTTTAGTAAATTCTATTTATAGCGATGAATAGCGTTGGTTTACTGATTCGGTTAATTCCTCCTCCTTGGTGATTGAGTTGAGTATTGATGTTTTACACGGATTTTTGGGGGCATTTTTATGGGAGATAGAAGTTATTTTCATATTATAATGTTATATTTAATATTATAACCCCCTTAGCTAGCATTATAATGTTGTTTTAAAGGGGACTTTATGGGTAGATGCCTCATCGAGGAAAGATTAATTAAATCAAAGGTTCAAAATTTCATAAGGAGAGTTGGACGCCAACTTGAAGGGAAGATTATTTTAATGAAAAAAGTGAATATTATTGCTTCTTTGAAAGTGGACGCCACCTTGGAGGGAAAAGAGTCAACTTAAATTTGAAATTCCTTGACTTTTGTTTTTGGCACACCTTCTAGAGACTTCTGGAGATTCTCTTCAAGCTTATAAAAGGAGACCTCTTCTCTTCAGTTGATTATCTCATATTTTCAGTAAAATCATGCTGCCAAAATGGTGACAGATTGCTTCGAGGAAAGCACACCTCCTAGCTTGGCTCATCTGCTTGCTTTAAAGATAGCAACTAGTTGAGAGGTAGATTGTAGTGAGTTTGTTTTCAGCATTGCATTTGATTTTATAGCATAATAGTTCAGTTTCCTTGCATTTAGTCTTGTTTTTTGGAGTTGCTGAATATCACAGTTAATTGTAAGATTTGCTCATATCTCTTGAAATAAAAATATTGTACTTTTGGGTATTTAACTAATCTGATTTCTTGCTAGGGGCAACCTAGTATGCCAAGTTTCAAATTTTATTCTTGTGTCTTGGATTTTATGGAGCAAAATCGCCCCTCTGTGAGGGCCGTACATTTTTGAGGTTTTCTTGATTTCTGTCAAATTAAATATGAGTCTTTTGGGTTGGTTCTCAATCAGTTTTGGGGGCGCCATCATACTAGGAGCTAAATGCATTTAGTTTCATGTGAATTGGGTGAGTTTTGAGTGAATTGTGAGCATATTAGTAAGTTGTTGTGTTGTTGGTCTGTGCATTTTCAATCAAAAATCAGCTATATCAGACTTGGGAAAAAATCATTAGTTGAGTGAGAAGTTGATATTAAATGGTTTGGGGGCATTGGAGAGTAGTTAAAATTATTGCAGCATTGGAAGCTTCTAATCTTGTGTTCTTGGCAGGCTCTCTTATTCATTGTAAGCTGAATAGTAGTATTGTCAGCAATTCTCACTTCTTCTCTTTGAATTTACTTGTACTTCCCACTGAATAAGTGGAAG